>BCLH01000454.1:39918-95644 GCA_001602315.1 Zoysia pacifica
TATAGTTACCATTAATTCGGGCAGTCTCAAGCTCATGATGGCAGCTGCAAGTTTTACTCAGCTACCATACCATAAGCAATTATATTATACAGTAAAAATGTTTGGCAAGCAAAACAATAAAAAAAATTTACCTGTGGCCAGATAGTGTATCAAGCTTGCATTTAACATTAATATTGAACTCTCCTGTGTCAATCAGAAAAAAGGGAAGTCATAAACAAATGGAACTCTGGACATGATGTATAATAGGAAATACATGAGAATGAGAAATAGATGTGAGCTTCGAAAAAATTAACAAGCTCACATTATCAGTCACCAGTCTAATGTGCCGCTCCAAATAGAATCATCGGCAAATCAAACATTTTTAAACTCAACTGTGGGTTTAAATCAGATCATACAGTATGCAAGAGATAGTGCCCTGAAGAATATAGTTTCAACCTATTGAGAAAATAAAAGGCAGGCACTTTATCTAGAATTAAGATTTGTAAACTTCACAAAACAAATAAAAGTCAAACTAAGTTAAGCTGAGAGGGCATACTAAGTCATAGTAAGTTAAGCAAATCTATTTCATCCACTTAAATTCTAAAATAAGCTCCATAATCATTTTGATCCATATATCAGTGTGACATAAACAAAACGTCATAAGCCACTATAACTAATAAATAAATGCCACACAACTTTGTAATGACCAGCAAACATTTAATACATTTGCAACGCATCAGCTACTAATAATCACATGGAGCCATGAAAGATAGGAGCTATTTCTTTGCAGCAGGGTGCAACTACTCAGGAAATAGTAAGGCACTGTTCAACCAAGGAACAAGTAAAGTCAAATTTCAAAACTTAATGCAGCTGCCAAATCAAGCTAAAATTCTATATGTTGTACCTACTGATAAAAGATTGCATCTCATAGCTTTTTTTAGAATAATTGCATCTCATAATTAGTTCTGTTCTATAAGTTCCAACACAGGGGAATCCTAATGTACAAATAAAATAGGATGCGCTAAAAGCACAAAAAATCAATCTTCACTCGTAGTTTAAGCAAATAGTCCACTGCAGCTAAACCTCCAGCTTATCCTGGGCAAGCATCAAATCTGCAACCAAAAGCCAGAAATTGCCACCTACAACAAAACCAACAATCTAGCAATTTCCTGCTCCGTAAGACATGCAAGATTCGATTTTATCAATACACACAAATCTGCAGGGGCGAAATAAAAAAATAGCGCATTTGAGAAATCGAACAAGGAACAACCATACCAAAAGAGAGGAGTTGAAGTAGTAGTCGGCGCTGGTCTTGTTGCTGACGATGACCTCCACCTGTGCCTCTTCTCCCTCAGCTTCGAGGATCTCCTCCACCTCCATCCCCATCTCCTCGCCCTCCAACGCATCCTCATCGGAGTCAAGCCTCAGCCGCGATGCCGTCGCTCCACCAGCCCTCCGTTGGCGTCACGGTTGTTCTTCCTCCGATCCATCTACCTCAAGCGGCGGCGTGGGCTGTGGTTCCTGTAGCGCAACAAAGCTGGGAGAAGAAGCTAGGGTTTTGCGGGAGAGGGACCGATGGCCTTCGCGGCGACATCGTCCTTGCCGTGCGTAGCACCGGCCGCGTTTCAGGCCAACCGGATGGCAGTCGCGGCCTCAATGTGAGGTCCCCCTTTCCCCTCACTCTTTCCACGCGGTGCTCACTCTCTCCTCTCTCTCTCTACCTCCTAGCCTCCTAGATCTGGTGACGGGAGAGGTGAGGAAGATCTAGCGATGGACGAGGCCGCGCCGCTGCGGGCGTGGCGGCATCCGGCGGCCTCGGCGGTGGAGGAGGAGGCCCAGGTGGTGGCGCCCGTCGTGGGGACGGCTGAGGCGGTAGAACGAAACGCGGGTCGCACGGGGTGGGCAATGGGTCACGGGCCCACTTGTGGGCGCAAGCATTCTGTGAGGACTGCGAAACGATCCATTGTCCACCGTCGGATGCAAATCGAACGGTCCAAACCCATACTGGCAGGCACACGAACACCACCAGATGGCTCTTTTTTAAGTAGTGAAGATAATAAGTTAAAATTTGTTTATAGTTTATATTCTTAATGTTTGATCAAAACATTATTTTAAATGATTTATTTTGAACAGGAGGGAGTATTCTTTACGAAAATTAATTATTTACTGTATTATTTTATGTTTGTGTGAATAACTTTCGAGAGTATATTATGACTGTCTGTCGAACGATGTAGTAATGTTTTAGATATGGATTATATGACAATCTATCAGTATGTCGTGTGTGGTCAATTCAGAAACCGACTCTGACAGCAATCCATGATCAATTAACTAAACATCAGCTTGGATCGGAAATAAATATCTATCGTAGCATCGTTGCTGTTTTTTTTTATAAAAACAAATGTCAGTACGGCCAGGATGTGGCACTCATGCACTAGCACATGCTTCGCAATCAGGCACGAGCATAATCTATGGCCTAGTTTTTAAGCATATAGATTCAGGTTCAGTTAGTTGTTTGGATTCCGATTGGCGTTTTTGGGAGAGGATATCGGCCACTTTGAGAAACAGAGCAATTTGTTGTGTACATCACATCAATAGGACTCTTGATCCACCCATGCATCTCATATCTCGTATCTACCAGAAAAAATGAATTGGCAACAACAAAATACCAAAACTTCATAAACCAACTTTTCGCATCATCACAAGCACCCTCTAACCAATAGATGAACATACAATTAGGAGTTTGGCATCTAGGGTACATAGAGAATTCGAAGCAAGTATTGCCTACAGGAATATGTAAATGTCTTGTTGGATTATTAGTTCCTCTAGCAGTTTTGTTTTCTATTATCACTTCCTACTGCAGTCTGTCCTTTCCAGCAGCAGTGTTCACTTGTCGGTTGAGATAGGCTTCATAGATCTCCACAACAAGCCTTGGGTCCTTCCCAACAAGCTCCTTGTATTCCTCCCGATCTGCCAGTGTAGACATGTTGTCCATGAGTACTGACAGGGAGGCTTCAAGCAGCTGCTTTGCACTGTGGCGGTGCGCAAAGGCATAGTGGGTAATGGCATTATCACTGTTCACTTTGGATGTTATGAACTTTTCGCAGTAGGCCTTTAGGTGCTTTACTTCATATTTCTCAGCCAACACCAAGAGATTTGATGCCATTTGCTCATCTAGAAGAACTTCCGCTGTGTACATGTAGTGGACAAAAGCACGAAGAACTTCATAGGATACATCAGAGATTCTGATGATGCCACTGCAGCTCTCTGCCATCTCATTCTCTAGCATCGCTCTGAAAACAGGGGATCTGCTTGCCTGTTTTAAAGGAAACTCAGATTAATACTGGATTGGAAAATCAGATGAGAACATGTACGGCTAAGTCAGACATACAAACCACTAAAGAAAAGGAAAAGTAACTGCATGACAAACAACTTAGAAAGAGAAGACACTTAAAGCTACTTATAACTTGCTCGAATTATGATGATTATCCATGCATCTATGTTACATATGCAATGCATGTGAAAATTGAAGTATGAATAACTTCAGGACAAGTGATAGATCAAATATTCTCAACCGTAACATGCGCAAGGACCAAAAGTGAATATGGCGGCATGTGCAAATGGGGAAAATGTAGGTATCCAGTAGTTCCGTTAAGTATGGATGCTGTTGAGTTCTTTGAGTTACTTGTGTTTTCTCTCCTAGAGAACAAAGGAAAAAACTCATAAATTCATATTTTAATGGACAAATTATACTAGTACTCTTTTAGGGACAAAAGAAGAAGCTTTCTGTTTGTCAGAGTGGCATGTCAAATACGAATAAAATTCTAAGCATTGATATTTATCATACTCCAAAATACCATCGTTATACAGTGGGTAAGCCTGTACTATGGTAAAATTAGGCCTGAAAACAGGCTGAAATAATAAATTAAATATGGAGAGGTCCGGAATGGATTAGGATTGGGCCAAAATTTCTTTTCATTTTTTGAACTAAAATGTAATTAGGGCTGGTTTAGTTTGTGAAAGGGCCCCTAGGCCAAGCTCTTTTTATCACCCCTAGTCAGAATATATTAATAAAGTAAGAAAATTAGAGTTCAAAAAGGTACAAGAGAATCAGGTTTCATGGCAGAATCGCATGATCAACTGCCCTAGACTTGTGATGGACAGGATTGAGGTTATAGCTACACCAGAATATACTATCACCTGTACTAGACATGATTGAGGATTCACTGTGAGTTGTACAGATTTTGCCTTGAACAATGTCTAGATCTTTTCTGAGATGAATATATAATCACTCTTGCTATTGTCTTTTTTATGTAAAATAGTAGTATGTTAATGTAGGATGTTTTATAGCTTGCATATTTGAAATGTGTTATTTACATTAACAGTCAGGGGTGTTAATGTGCAGTCCAGATATGCTATTAACAATTTGCTTGAAATTAAGTCAAACAATGAAATATATCCTCTAGCACCTAGATTCTCTTAGAGAGATTCCTAATACATCAAAACAAAGAACAATCCCCCCATAAACGATAATTGCGAGTAAAGCCTAAATTTGATATCACTTCACGCTTTTAACACCAAATAGATTTCTGTGCTGCATTGTCCACAGGGAACAGTGTTACCTGGACACTACCAACATTGTTCAACCCTAGCATCACAGGGTTCATACACAATATTACATCAGCGAATATGGTTAATTTTGTTATAAAACTTGGTCAGCAGTCGCGAAACCAAACGACAAAGCATTCAGCATTCTATCTAGATATATATCTGGCAGCTCAGCTATCGCTAAGAAAATGGAAAAGGAACACAAAATGCTACATGGATGTGAGGCTAAATTACAGAGCTTTGCACATATTTGCTGCAGAAGAACAGCAAAATGTCACAATGAATATGTGACAACCACACATTACTCACTCTACACATATATTACAAATAAGCTCAGATTCACCTTTTGTGCATAGAAATCAAATCTGAGTGGGCCGACAACCTCAGAAAATTTTACATTATGTAGATAGTGAAGAATGCTGAAGGGTTAGCCATATCGAATATTAAGTTTAATAATAGTAGCAGCAACGTCCCTGTAACTAAGCTCTTAGTTCAACCAGGGCGATCCATAGACTACCACCCTAGTATCGGACATTACTCATTAAAAGGTGATTAGTTACTTCAAGTGTTCAATTAGCTCCTAAGATCAAACATATCAATGGAACGGAAAGTCGCACAACCTCAGAATAGAAATCCAGCACAACCTCCTTTTTCACTAGGGCCTACTGGACTATTCATCGTTATCTCACACTTACAGAACCACAATCTTGGCATCGAATTGGATCTAGGTCAGTGTCAGGAGTACTCAATGTACAGCTCAAACATGTACCGAGTTAAAATAAACCATCGAAACGCTAAGAGAGGAAAGCTTACGAGGATGACGCGATGGGCGGGCACGGCGGGGGTGTCTGGGCGCCCGGCGTCGGAGTCGCTGCCGCCGGATCCAGCGCCGTAGGAGGCGTGGAGGAGGATGTCGGCGTGGCCCGTGGCGGCAGCGTCGAGAGGGGAGGGGAGACGGAGAAAGAGGAGGCGGGACCGCAGGTCGTCGATCTCGCGCTTGAGCTCCTCTTCCGTCTCGCTGGCCTCCTCGTAGCACTCCTTGCACGTCCCGGCGTCCTCCTCCTCGTACTCCTCCTTGCATGACTGGCACCACATGTTCTTCGCCGCCGCTACGTAGGACGGCGAAGTGGCGGCGTAGCTAGCTTGGTGATGGCTGATGGCCCAGTGTGGAGTGGAGTGGTGGGCCGCGTGGGCTTTTGCCGGATGCTGACTGGAACAAAACTTTCCTCTTTGTTTCAACTTTTAGAACTATTCCACCTCAATATTTATTTCAAGAAATAGTTCTAAAAGCTGAAACAAAGAGGAAAATTTATCTTTTAAAACACTGAAAAGGTAGGTTTTTAGAAACAAAATTAAAAGCTAAAAAACTCACTCATAACTATTTTTCTATCTTTTATGTGTAGAGAAGTCAAATATATATTACAAAACCTAATAGTCACTGCTCAAACAGTCAACTTTTTAATTATCCATCAGTCAGCTTTTTTAAAAGCTCAAAAACTCTAGCCCAACAAATATGAGGCAACCCGGCCTACTAAAAGCCATTTTTTTTTACTCTCTCCGTTTCCAAATATATTTTTCTCTCTATTCGTCGTATTTAAAAAATATGATAAGTATCACATGTTTTATTATAATTTATTTCATATATGATTATACTCTTTCCGTCCCTTTTTTAAGTCATTTGGACTCCTCAAAACTTCTCAAATTATAAGTCATTCTCACTTTCCGAAACAACGTTTTCTCTTCCCGATACATCTCCAATCTCTCTCTCCTTCTCGTATTCAAAACATCCCATCTCAACTTTTTTTACTTTTCTTAATTCTCGTATCCGAACCTAAAACAAAAGTTCTTATAAAAAAGAACAGAGTATTATTTTTTATTTAAGAGGATGGTCAAAGATGATATTAAAAGACAGTGACAATAATTTGAGAATGTTTCTAACTTATGTTGTCAGTTGACTTCTAACATCAAATTTAACTATTTGTCTTATTAAAAAAATTTAACAGATATCATATGTTTTATTATTATTATTTTCTTTTTCATTATAGTTATTTAAATCATGATTTATATTTTACATATTGAATAAATTTTTGAATAAAACAAATAGTAAAAAATGATATTAGAAGTCAATAATGATAATAATTTAGTAATGAAGGGAGTAAGGAGAACACATTTATTGGAAAATTGGACGAATGAAATTGATGTTGTCCTAAACAATTCACTCAGACTAAGCGATCTGCTCCTTCTGTTCCTCACTCCCACTGTCATTAACCTCCGGCTTGTCAGTAGCAGTTATTGGCAGCTCATGGCGAGACACGAACTTAACGGTATCCTTTCTGAATGTCAGGTAGATCACCGCAGAGACATAGAGGAGCATAAGAGGGAACGAGAAGATGGCGATGAGCACGCTAGCGTAAACAGCCAGTGAGTTGTGAAGAATCCAGCCAACTAATTTTGCACTCAGGAAGTAGATGTTTATGCCAATAATCATAAACCCGAGCAGCCAAGATACCCCAATAATCTGCATGCAATAATAAAAGCATAAATTATGAAGCCAACAGTTTCTCTTATGGATCGAACAGGTTAAATGTGAACCAAAGCATGTCTGTAATAAACCTCTGAACTTACATAAATTGAGTTCTTGTTTTCACCCATCTTGTTGCTACTGCTGCTGAACTTGAGAAGTGGTATGAGAGCAAATGGTAGCTCAAAGGATAGAATCATCTGCATGAAAGGTACAACACATTAACGGAACAAACCGACAGTTCATTCTCTTTATACAACCGACCCGCTTTAATTCTAATTAATAAACTCGTAAATGATGTCCAGATAGTGCAATCCATATTACCGATGCGATGACAATAAGACGGCCAGCTCCACTTGAACCACCAATGATGGAGACAATTAAGCTTGGCACAATGGCAATGCTACGAGTCAGCAAGTTCCTCAGCCACTGTTTCATCTTGATGTCCAGGAAACCCTGTGCATAAAAGAATCGAAAGTGCATGCATGATTGCTTGTAGGTGCAGCTCTTGGAACGTGCTGGATATATATACTTCACAATTCTTGTACGAAATATTTAGTGCTAATTTAAGGACAATTTTCTTGAGTAATACATCTCTGATCATTACTTCTTTTTGAGTATATATTAATGAAAAATAGAAAACTGGAGATCTACTTTAGACTTATTTATCGATGTCATTGTAATAATACATATACACAATATATACAAATTTTTTATGTTTACTAATTATGAAAAGTGAAATACTAATTAATTTAAAAGCTGCAAAATCTGATGTGCTTTTGCATATCATTGTCACAAGACATATATAAAGCAGTTTAATTCTGTGTTGATGTCGATTAGTGTCAAGAAGGTGTTTGTTTACGAAAATACTATAATATAAAAGCTGAGAAAGTTTTACATGCCTGACTGGAGATTTTGAAACATCTATTTCACCCAAATGTACCTGCATAATGTATTGCCCAGCATAAGTTCCAGTTATGGTTGAGCTCTGTCCAGAAGCCAAGAGTGCCACACCATACAGCACAGCACTGGAACTACCTAGAACGTTCTACAGTACGAAATAAGGAAGTAATTAATACTGTATTCAAAATTTTGCATTTACAAAACTAGCGAAAGGGAGCAACCACACAGTAGTACCCTGAGGAGGAAAGATGAAGAGTTCAAGGTGAGGTCACTGCATTTTGCAGAGTCATCGGATGAAAGATTGCTCGAGTTACAGATGGTACCAGTGACAGAGATGATGCATATGTTGATGAGAAGGGCAATGAATAGAGCTACGCCACTTTCAAAGAGGAAGAACCTGCAAGCATCCTGAAGTGCAAGTAGGTAGATATGCTTATTTTTGTAATATATCTTCAACAGCTGGATTATTCCTGAGTCTATTATGCACAAGTATAAAAAAAATGCATACAGTATCTCTTCACCTTTATTCCTCTATCTGACGCGGGTATCTTCCTCGACAGTACAAGGGCAGAATGCAAGAATAGATTGTGTCTGTAATGCATTTGACAAAAAAAGTAGTAAAATTTAAAAGAACTCTGGAGCTCCTGCTTTGCGAACAGATAATCTTAAGATTGTGCATTACTTTGCTAAACGTTTGTCTCTGTCACGACTCACAATCCAGAATAGAATTGCCTCAGAAAAAGTAAAGTAGGCCTTATAGATATGAAATAGTGTGTACTCGATTACTTACGGCATTACAAGAGCCCCAAGAAGAGCTATAGTGTCTCCAGTAGCGCTGGGCCCGCTCAGTTTGGGTACTAATAGTCCCGTGATGACCTTGTTTGCCGGCGGCTTTACTATGCTTATCTCGACGAAGAAGCATGCTGCCATGATAAACACCCATAGGGCAACCAAGAACTCAAGCTTCCTAACCTAGTTAAATGTATAAGACAGACGTCATCTCAGACCATATATATGAAATATACTTTCAATAACTAATACTCCCTCCGTTTTTCATTTATTGACGTTCATACATGAATCAGCAGTTCATTTTTAGCTTACTTGCTATGTCTGCAACGACAATAATTCTAGACCAGAGGTAGTAGATAATTAGTACTGTGCTGAATTCAGTATTGTAGGTAGTTGATAAGCTTTCCTCCATTAGTGTTTGTGAAGATTTCGGTATGGAATTTTTCGGCATATAGTAATTATCAAGCATGAGAAAATGTTTACCCCATAATTTTGCATCCCAAGGAGTAGAAGCGTGCTGGAGCCTGTAAAGAGAACCCCTACCCACACAGGGATGTGGAACAAGAGGTTGAAAGCGAAAGCTGTTCCTATTACTGCAAAATGTGAAGATTTGTAGTGAGCAAATGGTGCAATAAATTAGTCGCCATGACAACTATTTGCTACAAAAGAAACCAAAAAACAAGAACCAATATTTTCCATCAATATTGATGAAAAAAAATTGTAACAAGAGATGCATGCAAAGTTTTACAGAGAAACAGTTGATCAATGTAACCAATCGACAAGTATATATTTCATTCTGGCAAGAGTGATTAGAATTTATATATAAGGAATTTCAAAAGGATTGTACTTGATTAGTCGAATAAACATTATGACAGTCATATACCCATATTTTAGTGAGAACCATCAGATTAAGGCTAACCTTCTGGGATATCTGCAGCTATTACAGCTAACTCCGCTAGCAGCCATAGGCAGATTCTAACCCATACTGGATACTCTGACTTGCATAACTCAGCAAGATGCCGCCCTGTGTCAGTAAAAATAAAAAACATGATTGCCAACTTTAACTGCATCCACTGTCATGCTACAGCTAGTGGTCTCTACCTGTCACTACTCCGAGATTAGCAGATAATGACTGTATAATTAGGGCGAAGATGAGGCCTATCAGGATCACCCAGAGGAGCTGCAAAGGATGGACATTATTAAGAACAGATGGCAAGAGCAAACTAGTTAACATTTGTTTCGTCCTTTACAAGACTTTTGCTAGGGATAAGGCGAGACAGTGTACCTCATATCTGTGATTGGCTCCAGCTTGTAAATCTGTCTCCACTGTTCCAATTTGACAAACATGAGGATGAAATGAAATGTTGGGTGTGCTTGAGAGAACGACAGAGGAGTGATACTTACAGTTTCCTGGATCAAGGTAGGCTAAGCAGACCATAAGGCCTGGGCCAGCGTGGTGCAAAAACCTTTTCCATGCTGGTACCTGTTTTATACAGAACAGAGAATATTACAAGAGTGCTTAGCACCAATCAACTAAGAGGTTTTTCGGAAACCCAGATTATGAGTTATTGAATTGAGAGTTTTGGTAACAAAAGACAGGAAACCCAAATTTTAATCAGAAATAAGCTTGTTTCTTGTTTGGGGCACCTTATGGGGTCCATATAATCGAGTCATCTGTTCCAGTTCAGGATCATATAAGCTATATTATATATAAATTGAGTTGTAAACAAGCATGCACTCAATCCAACTAAGTTCGGTTCAAGGTGAGATTGGAAAGGACAACAAAACTGCAAGCAGTAGAAATCAGGAACACAAATAATGTCATGATTCAGACAAGCACAGCACGCTCGATCATGCACCTGCGCTGCCAGGCCAATAAAGAACGGGCCGTCTCTCCAAAGGAATTTCAGCAAACATGAATGGAGCAGAATGGAGCATGCCGAAAGACTCCATCTAATTTCTGGCACAAGAAACGACAATGTCGAGGTTGATGAATGGAGACGCCTTATCATCGTGCCAATGGCCCAGTATACGACGGCGGTGATGGTCGGCGAAGATCAAATTCTCGTCGCAATCAATGATCAGCAATGCTTAATGCATGGACTGCGGCACAGGCCACCGATCTTTACCTTATTAACTGGAGCGGGACTGTTGGTCCTACTCTGGCCGGAGAGCGCCTCGACGTCGACTTGCGCTCCCGCGGCCGCGGTGTCCATCTTCTCCTGAATCTCCTCCGTCCAGCGCGGCGATCGACTATGGAGACGAATGTCACCGGCGAGCAGGGAACCGCAGAGTCTGTCTGCAGCTCCGAGATCGATCTCTTGGGAGTTGGGACTCACTCAAACGCTCCTCTTATACCACCTGCCGCTACTCAACTGAACATGCCGCCCCGGCCGCGCACGAGCACGTCGCTGCGGCGCCGCGGCGCGAGTGCGCGCGGCACGCGCCGTCGGAAGTGATGCGCCGTAGAGGAACCTCAGTGGAATACATGTTGGCGGGGCCCACGCGAGTGAGCTGACGTGGACGTTAAACGCGTGCAGGGGGCGTGCACAGGCGCGGGCGCCGTAGGGGAACCGCAAAGGAGTCCACACGGTCAGCATGTACAATGTACCTATCTCCACCCCACAATAAGTATTCGTTTGTTTGAATTTCATGCTATTTATTTTTTATTAGGATTTTTTATAAATTTGGTTAATTTTAAAATTTTAGTATTTGTACTTTTAAATTTATTATTAAAAATACTTTTCATTATATATATTAAAATTAATTTATATTTATATAAATTATTGGTAAAAGACATATTTGACTAAATTCAGATGTACAATTATTTAAGAACAGATA
Organism: Zoysia pacifica; assembly: GCA_001602315.1. Taxonomy (NCBI): domain Eukaryota; kingdom Viridiplantae; phylum Streptophyta; class Magnoliopsida; order Poales; family Poaceae; genus Zoysia; species Zoysia pacifica. The sequence continues at coordinate 51,557 of BCLH01000454.1, forward strand.
GAGTACTACCTTTACTAAACATTTTAATAAATTAAATCAACTTTAATCATATAACATGTATATATTTTAAAAGTATTTTTAGATACAATTAAAAGTGCATGTCTTATATTTTAAAGTTAATTAAATCTATAAAAAAAATTAGTCAAAGATAGAAGGTATGACCGGCACAATGTTAGTAGCGGACGCAGGAGATGTGGCCGCTTCGCGGGGGTGGTGGGGGGTGGGGTGACCTTTATTGAAAATGGGATGAAAAAATCATGTCCTGACGTGCAAGGGTAATTCTCCGTTTCAAAATATATGCATTTTTAAAATTAATCAAAGTCAAATTTTTATCACTTTGATCAGTAATAATATATAATTAATAATATTTTATACAAATTATATTTCTTAAATAAAAATTTATATTTTTATATTAAAAATTATGTAAGTTTTTAAATATTATTGATAAAAGTTAAAAGATTTGATCTTATTTAAACCTAAAAATGTTTATATTTCAGAACGGAGGTAGTATTATGCAATTATTCTCACAATTTTTTTTATTTCTAAGATGGTAAACAATATTAGCAAGGAAAAATAGTACCTGACCGTTAGCCATTTTCTGTCAGTTTTGTCAGGATCCCCTTTTAGGCAGAATTATTCTGTTTTTCACCTTATATTATGGCAAATTTCGCCATACCCCATTTTTACCACTCATCACAAAATTAATGGTGGATGTAATCAATAATAGTTGCATGCACATCAGTTTTATTATTTAAATAAATTAATGCAGGTTCAAGTAGAAAATTATGAAGCATTGATTCCGTGATGAGCGGTTAAGAATTGAGTGTAGCATGGTTTACCTTAGAAGAGGAAAGGTAGAGATAAGAATCCCCAGCAGACAATCTTTACACTTCTCTCACCAGCAGCGCAAACTCTAACATTGCCTCTCTCGGGTCTCCACTCCAATCAGGTCGTGTGTCTCGGGTCTCATGCAGGGTTTTAGAAATCGGCTATGGTCCGGTTTTTGGTTTGGTTAAAAACCGATCAGTTAATCGGCAAAATTGACCGGTTAACCAAAATTGCTAGTTAGGTCCAGTTTTCGATCAAAAATCAGACTCAACACTATATCAGATCTATTTGGCTGAAAACCGAAAAAACCGACTAGATTTTGTCGGTTTCTAAAATCCTAGTCTGGTGTGGCTGGATACCGATTCTATGGATTGGCCACATTTATGTGGTTTCTCATCATCATCATCATCGTGACCTCTTTTAATTGCTTTGCTTCGCCCTGTTGACGGTAACTTATAACATCAATTTTGATCTTTTATCTCATTAAAAAAATTAGTTCAAATAAGTAAAATTTTAAGTTGTGATTCAAATAACTCTAATAATAAATAAAATTATAATAAAATATATTATATTTATTAATTTTTTTAATAAAACAAATAATCAAAATTGATATTAAGAGTCAATAGCAACATCAATTTAAAAATAAAAATAGAGAGAGTAACGTTTTGAGATCTAAAATGGGGAGTAATAAAACTATGAATTTTCTTTTGAACTGCCGTCTGTTAAATTGATACAAAGTTCACGTGAAGCTTCGAGTGCCGCCGCCGCCGCGCGCTGCCTCCACTCTGCGCCGCCGCTGTAGCCACTCGCCACCCCTGCCCTGGAGGCTGGAGAGGACCAGCCCCATCTCGGCCGCGGCCAGCTCGCCCGTCCCGTGCCGTGCGGACCGCCCAAAGAAGCCAGAGCTCTGGACACTGGTTTTCAGCCAGCAGACCCGGATCGGATCATCTACGCCACCGATATCAGCCTCGTTGTCGTGTACCACGAGCTCGTTCCTGGTTGCATCATGCATGCTCGAGTTCGTCGCGGCCGACACCGGCTCACCAGCACCCCCCCCCTGCGTTGCCCGACGCTTCTCCTCCAGAAGGTTCTCGCCGCCCCACCCAAGCCGCCGGAGTCGCCCCGTCGCCCCACCTCCGCGCCGGCCTCGCCCCACCTCTGCGCCAGCCTCACCCCGTTCCGCCCCCCGGTGTCCACCTACCACTATCGCCGCCAGCTCCACACCCCCGGCAATATACTGCCGCCGGCTGCGTCGAAGCCGCAGCCGCCCTCTGCCTCTCCTGGGTCCGCACCTGGCGTCGCTCCTGCAGCCTCCTCTTCACGTCCAACTGCTACGCTGAATCTCCGCGTGATGCAGTCGAGCGCTTTCTGGCCGTCTACGCTGCTGAGTAAAGCAGGATGAGGCTCTGAACTCTTAAGCCCTTCCAGGAGAGAGCTTCATACCACCAGTGATTCCCTACCGGTTCTGTTAGATTAGATTCAGCAGCTCATAATTGGTTATAATCTCTTAGTTTCTCTGTTGTTCGTAGACTAGGCAGTGGTGCATCGGCTTAATATCAATTAGTGCTGTACATGCCAGTTTTTCTACGGAATTAGAAGGATATTGTAACGGATTTATCTGTGGGCTTGCTATGAGGCAAATGATGTTGTGCATTTGTGAGCAAATAGCCGACAAGGCAGATTTTTTATTACTAATGCTTTAGTATCTGAACTAATTGAGCATCGATTGGGATTCCAGACTAGTCAACACAAACTAATGATTTGACTCAAAAACCATAATTGTAAAATATTAATCTACTTGTAACGACTGGATTTTTTTACCTTTCTCGATTTTCTGTGACTTTGCCAATCTCAAAAGGTTGGCAAGCACGACATCACAAACGATCAAATATTAAACAAAAAACGAGAATAAAAAATAGCAAGTCAAAGCAAATTTATTAGAATAAAATCCTCCAAAAAGTCTATCGGCATGTAGATCGGAAACATTTCAGAGCAGATAAATCACTATTGAGAATCCATCAAGTGCAGCAGTGGAAGCATCATTATAGCAGCAGTAGCGAACCTTCTTCATACAGGCTAGGTTGAGCGCAGGAGCGGACTTCACGATTCGTCAGAGATGTAGTCGAAGCTGAAAGTATCCTTTAAAATCAATAAATTAGAAAGACGTGAGTACGAATACTCAGCAAACTACGTACTACCTATCAACAATGTATATACGCAAATGGTTTCAAGGGTAAAGGAATGGCAAGTGCTAAATGCAAGTTTAAAACATTTATTTTATTTTAAAGATGAAAGAAAGATTTATTTTAAAACTGTCAAATTTTATTATCTTGCTCTGCAGGGATCTCCGTTACCCCGGACAGGAGTTCATTTTAAATACCGATATAAGCTCCACACTCGACCACAGCTCAAATGCCAGAGTCTAAAATATTTTGAAATAGAAGAGGAGAAAGAAAAATAAAACTACTCAACGAGAAGCACAACTTAAGGGGTGTCCTTCCAAAAAAACGTGGCAATGCGCATTGACTATAACTCTACAGAGTTTATGCACCTGAACCTACGAGAAACATCATCGAGAACTACCGTCATAGTCCCGACGAACACACAAGACCCATCCACAAGCTTTAACTGGCGTCATCTGTCCTTCAAGATAAGGATCCCAAGTGCTTACGCAATCGGGTTTTGAAGCTGTGAAGAGCCTACCATTGATCTGATGGGGTATCTCGATCTCATGTAGGGATCATAACTCTACACCATACTAATATAACACCGCCAATCTATAAGTAAATATCCAGTCTCGACAAGCTTTAAGATCAAGCCACTGCCTATATAAGGTAATGTGGTGTGCATGGTTGTCAAATGAGCGTATAAGGCTCGAAGGACTCGGTCCTTAATTGTCGGGGCAGGCACTCTCTCCAACCTCAATGCCAACAACCACAAGTCTCACAGAAAGATCTTAGTCTAGATTTTCTCGTTGTACCCACCACAGGTACGCTCACAGGGACTTCCCAAAAGTCTCCAGCTCCTCATACTCTATCCTACCATCGCTAAATAGTTATGTATAGTTATTTGCAAAACTCACACATTTGAATCACAGTTCAAAATTATTTAACACAAATTTCATTTTTATAGTGATAGGTGTAAGACAAAAATAAATGCGACTAAGCATAGCTAAGCATAAAAATAAAATAATTATTCTAAAGCAATCTTATGGCTCATATTTGTAGAACAATAAATATGCATGACTTAGTAATGTTGCTAGCATATTTTAAAATAGTTGGCATGCAAATTAGGGTTGCAAATAATACATGCAGTTTAAAATACTCGGTACAAAAGTGATAAAAGAAAGTGATTTGTCTGACAGCTCGAGATCATAGTCGAGATCCGAGTCGTCGAACTGAGCGGGCTCATGGTACTCCTCCTCAGAATCACCAGCTAGACACAGCACGAACAGGGGGTCAAACATTAGGTATGCAACAATTAAATTCGGTAATTAAATCTAAATTAAAACTACTAGGTCAAACGTGCTAAAAACATTCTTCGAAAAAAATCTACATGACAATCGCGACGAGATAAATTAACGGAACAATTTTAAAAATCTACTAAAATCAAACGGAGTTCTCAAAAAATCCTAAAAGATCTAGACCACAAGGAACTAGATTAAATACAAAACAATTAACCGCAAATTGAATAGCAACTAATTCATCAATCAATCGGAGAGGAAAAAGTAATTTGAGAGACGGGAAATTTCTCACCACAGATCTGGAAAATCAGAGATCCAATCGCGCATCGCGTACTGGAATTCGGGATTCGGAGATGAGAACAGCATCGGGCGACACATCGATGGCGACGCGGCTGGCGGAGTCGGTGGAGTCGACGTCGGGGCGTGAGGCTCCACGCGGGGTCGGAGTCGGCGCTGCAGGCGACGAGAACCAAAGATTGAGGCGGCGCGGGAGACCAGACGGCGACTGACGCGCGGAGACAGACTCGGCACAGGACGACGTCAGCGACACGCGAGAACAGGCCAACGTGGAGCAGCGCGGGACGTCGGGGCGCGACGGGCGACGAGGCTTCGTCGCTGACGGCGTCGATGTCGGGGCGTGAGAATCCAAACTGAGTCGGCGAGGCGGGAGACGGGACGACAGCAGGCGACGACGCGTGACGGGTGGTGGGGCACGCGCGCGACGTGACGGAAGCAAGCGCGTGGAGGCGGGGAGAGGAACCGGAGCGGCGGCGCGAGGAGAAAACAGTTGCTGAAATTTCTGGAAGAAGAAAGTGGAATGGGGAGGTGAGGGAGAGGATAAGGATGAGAGGGGGTATTTATAGGAGGGAATTAGATAGGGATTAAAGCCAACTAATTAATCTTAGCCAAAAAGTCCGCAGGTTATTATTCCAGCGTCCGAAAAATTAAAAGAAAATTTTAGAGTAAATCGGAAATAATTTTAGGGACAACTGGCACTTCGATTAATTTGAAAAGCTGAGATGTTACAGGCTCCCCCCTTACAGGATCTTGTCCTCGAGATCAAGAAGCGGACTCAAACAGATAGGGAAACTCTTGCCTTAGATTCTCTTCCTTCTACTAGGTAGCCTCTCGCTCGGTGTGGTTGCTCCACTGTACCTTGAGAAACTTGATCTTGGACCTCCTCGTTTCCTTGAACGCTTCATCAAGAATCTTCACAGGGTACTCCAGATACTGGAGCATGTTCTGAATATCTAAAGCATCAGGGACAACTTGCTCCTTCGACACTCGAAGACACTTCTTCAAGTGAGAGACGTGAAACACCAAATGCACACCCACCAGCTCGGATGGCAAGTCTAATCTGTAAGCAAGCTCACTGATCTTCCTGAGAATCTGAAAAGGACCAACAAACCTCGGAGCTAACTTCCCTCAGACATAAAAGCGATGCGTGCCAGGAAAGGTGACACCTTGAGATACACTCAATCATCAACCTCAAAAGAAAGGGGCCTTCTCCTTTTATTTGCATAACTCTTATGTCGACTTTGAGCAACCTGGAGATGCTCTCTGATCTTCTCAACCTTCTCTTCTGCAGCTTTGATGGAATCAAGACCAAAGAAAGATCTCTCACCAACCTCTGACCATATGAGCGGGGTACGACATCTCCTACCATACAACCCTTCAAAAGGTGACATCCCCAAATTGGCCTTAAAACTGTTGTTGTAAGAGAATTCTGCAAAAAAAAGACTGTCCTCCCAGCTCTGCCCAGAGGTGATCACACAAGCCCTCAACATATACTCCAGAATCTGGTTCACACGCTCTGTCTGACCATCTGTCTGAGGATGATAAGCTGAATCGTACACCAGGTGTGTACCCATAGCCTCATGCAAGTTCCTCCAGAATCTCGCGGTAAATTGAGACCCGCGATCAGACAGAATGCTCTTTGGTGCACCATGCAACTTCACGATGTGATTAATGTACAACTTAGCCAACTGATCAACTGAGTACCTCTCATTCACAGGGATGAAATGAGCAATCTTCATCAATCGATCCACTACCACCAAGATAGCATTATGATGGCGAGACGTCAATGGCAAACCTGTGATGGAATCCATACTGATGTCATCCCACTTCCAAGAAGGGATCGACAACGGCTTCCGCAATCCAGACGGCCACTAGTGCTCAGCCTTAACTCGTCGACAAACAGCACACAATGCAACATACTCAGCAATGTCTGCCTTAATGCCAACCCACCAGAAACGAGTTCTCAGATCCTCAAACATCTTAGTGTAGCCTGGATGAATAGAAAACCTCGAATCATGAGCCTCTCTCAGAATAGCATCCCGCAGCTTTGGCACTCTTGGAACACAGATATGGTCCTCAAACCACAAAGCATCCTGCTGATCAACACGAAAACCCAGTGCTTTGCCTCTCCTCATCTTCTTCAAGACGGACTGAATCTCTCTATCATGCTTCTGAGCTGACTTGATCTCTTCAATCAACAACGGCTGCAACCTGAGCTCGTGCAAGAAACCCTGAGGAACAATCTCAGCTCTCAAACTAGTCAAATCTGCAAGAATCTTCGACTACCCAGACATCAAAAAAGAACAATAAACCTTACGACTCAAAGCATCGGCTACCACATTGGCTTTACCCGGGTGATAGTTGATGCTAAGATTGTAATTCTTAATCAACTCAAACCACCTCCTCTGCCTCATGTTCATCTCTGACTGGGTGATGATATACTTGAGACTCTTGTGGTCGGTGAAGATCTCATATCTGTTACTGATCAGATAGTGCCGCCAAATCTTCAAAGGATAGACAACAGCCGCCAACTCTAGATCATGCGTCGGATAGTTCAACTCATGCTTCTTCGACTGCCTCGTAGCATAGCACACCACCTTCTTGTTTTGCATCAGCACACATCCCAAACTCTGACGAGAAGCATTACAGAAGACCTAGAAATCCTGGTGAATATCCGGCAAGGTCAAAACAAGTGCAGATGTCAACCTCATCTTCAGCTCCTAAAAACTTCTCTCACAAGCATCTGACTAAACAAACGGCACCCTCAACTGAGTCAACTCAGTCATAGGCTTAGCAATCCTGTAGAAGTTCTTAGTAAATCGGCGATAGTAACCTGCCAATCCAAGAAAACTCATCACCTCAGAGACTGACCTCGGAGACTCCCACTCCACAACAGCCTTGATCTTCTCAGGATCAATGGCAACTCTCTCAGCTATGATAACATGACCCAGAAAAGCAATTTTCTCAAGCCAAAACTTGCACTTGGTAAACTTGGCATACAGCTGATGAGACTTCAACCTCTCAAGCAGAACTCTCAGATGCTGCTCATGCTCTTCCGCTGACTTAAAGTAGACAAGGATATCATCAATGAAAACCACCACGAACTTATCCAACTCAGCCATAAACACCTTGTTCATCATGTTCATGAAGTAGGCAAGAGCATTAGTGAGTCTAAAAAAAACGACCAGGAACTAATAAGACCCATACCTCGTCACGAACGAAGTCTTCGAAATGTCAGAAGGATGAATCTTCATCTGGTGATACCCCAATCTCAAATCAATCGAGGAAAAGAACTTCGCACCCTTTAACCGATCAAACAAATCGTCGATCCTCCGCAAAAGATACTTGTTCTTTATCGTCACCTCATTCAAAGAACGGTAGTCAACGCACATGCGCATTGACCCATCCTTCTTCACAAAAAGTACTAGAGCTCCCCACGGAGAAGCACTCGGCCGAATAAACCCTTTACTCAAAAGCTCATCGATGTGCTTCTTAAGCAAAGCAAGCTCATCGAAAGACATTCGATATGGCCTCTTGGCAATCGGTACGGTACCAGGAAGCAGATCGATCACGAACTCAACATCTCGATCTGAAGGGTGTCCTAGCAACTCATCTGGAAACACCTCTGGTAACTCACGAACAACTTGAATCTGCTCCAAAGACAACTCCTGCAAGCTGCAAATTGAAGGTGAAACTCTGGATGCTCTAGGGGTGCACACCACTCGAACACCGTGGTGGTTAACCAACGACACAACCCTCAGCACAAGTGATCGTCAGCCAATCCATCCCCAAGATGACATCAATGTCACGCGAGGGAAGGACGATGAGATCGGCTAGAAAGACCACACCTCCAATCAAAATCCGAATATCTCTACACTCAACACGACTTTTATAGACTCTAAGTGGTAAAATGGTAAGTGTAGGTATAGCTAAGAGTGAGGTAGAGAGACTGTGTAGTCGCAAACGCCGACAACACAAATGAGTAAGTAGCCCCCCGAATCGAACAAAACCATCGCTAAGTGAGAGTGAACCAAGAACTCACCAACAACGACGTCAGGTGCCTCCTGAGCCTCCTCCACAGAAATGTGGTTCAGACGACTGCACGCGACGCTCGGCTAAGCAGCGCCACGGCCCACTGAATGCACTCCTCGACCCCCAGATGGTGCGGTGGCCTAGCAGGAGTGGCAAACTAAACACCACCTCTCCCAGGACCCTGCCGCTGGCTCCTCGGGCACTGAAACGCCTTGTGACCCTCTTGACCACACTCGAAATAGCGAACCGAGGGTTGACCCGCTGTCGGACGGAAAGCGGACTGCTGCTGCTACAGAAAGGCACCTCCCTGACTCTACGAACTCTCCTGCTGAACTAAAGCTGGAGCAGGAGCAGTGGATCGGGCGAAGGTGGGATGTCCCGATCCCTGCTGGAATGAACCACTGAAACGCTGACGCTGAGAAGCCTCACGACTAGGTCCCTGACCAAGTGCCCTCCTCTTAGCATCCCTGGACCGATCGAGCTTCTGAAGTGACACCTCCAAAGTTAGGCATCTATCAATAAGCTCGCAAAGGCTCCTCTGAACACCACCATCCAGGTACGGGAGCACGTCAAGACGTAGGCCTTTTCGGAACCAGTACATCTTGCGGCGCTCGGTCGAAACCTCCTCAGGTCCAAAGCGACTGAGCTGGGTAAAATGGTGGGCGTACTCAGTGACAGACATACCTCCCTGACGAAGGTTACAGAACTCCTCTGCCTTCGCCTCTATGGCTCCATCAGAGATGTGGAAACCACGGAAAGCAGTGACGAAGTTGTCTCAAGTGAACTGCTATGGGTCGTCAAACGTGGCGTAAAGAGTGTCCCACCAAGCGGCAGCTGCACCCTTCAACTGGTGAGTCGCCAAGCGAACAGCTTCTTGATCATAACACTGAATCAGGTCAAGCTTCTTCTCAATATCTCTGAGCCAATCGTCAGCATCCAGAGGATCAACTGCACGGTCGAAAGTGGGTGGGCGCATGCTCAGGAACATAGCCATGCGGGAACTGGTTGGCTGGTGGTACTGTGCTGCGTCAGGAGCAGGAGCACGTCCACGATGCTGCTGCTGTGACTGCTCGACAATCCGCTCAAGCAGAAGCGTCTGTCGGACCATCACCTCCGTCAGGTTCAGAGAAGCTGGAAGCTCCTCACCAGGCACGGCAACACTAGCAGGCTCAACACCAGGGTCCATGGCAGCTCCTCTGCCATGCCCTCTAGCCTGAGGAACTGGAGCTCCAGCACGGCCATGCCCTCGACCAACGTCGGGTGCGTCAGCCGCAGGTGGCACTGGTACACGGCCTCCAGCACCGCGACCACGATCTCTGAGGGCAGTACCACGACCACACCCAACGGGTGGCGATACCTCTGGGTCCTCCAGAGCGGCCTCCTCAAAACAAGCCTGAAGATGTTCAGACCTCCTCGAAGCCATCTGCTGTAGAAAAACATTTCTGATTAGAAAGATATCATCAGCAGAATCAAGAATTACTGAAAAAGACAGAAGATCAGCAGATCAAGACAAGAATAACTAAACAAGCACAACTCTAAGCAAATAAGACTTACATCAAGCGAACGACGAGATTTAAGAAAACAACTTTCACGATGAAAATTTGATAGCAGATTTAGAAATCTAGAAATATTCCTTAGTTACGTCTAGTTTTACGGTTTCACTCATACGGTCAAGTATGGCTCTGATACCACCTATAACGACTAGATTTTTTTGACCTTTCACTAAGTCCTGATCTTCTGTGACTTTGCCAATCCCAGGAGGTTGACAAGCACAACATCACAAGCGATCAATCAAGAAACTATAACAGAAGTATTAAACAAGAAACGAGAATAAAAAATAGCAAGTCAAAGCAAATTTATTAGAATAAAATCCTTCAAAGTGGTCTATCGACACGTAGGCCGGAAACATTTTAGGGCAGATAGATCACTATCGAGAATTCATCAAGTGCAGCAGTGGAAGCATCATTATAGCAGCAATAGCGAACCTCCTCCACACAAGCTAGCTTGAGCGCAGGAGCGGACTTCACAGTTCGTCGGAGATGTAGTCGAAGTCGAAGCTGAGAGTATCATCTGGAATCAACAAATTAGAAAGATGTGAGTACGAATACTCAGCAAACCGCGTACTACCTATCAACAATGTATGTATGCAAATGGTTTCAAGGGTAAAGGTATGACTCAAGTGCTAAATGCAAATTTAAAACATTTATTTTATTTTAAAGATGCAAGAAAAATTTATTTTAAAACTGTCAAATTTTATTATCTTGCCCCGCAGGGATCTCGGTTATCTCGGACGGGGGTTCATTTTAAATGCCGGTGTAATCTCCACACTCGGCCACAGCCCAAAGGCTAGAGTCCAAAACATTTTGAGATAGAAGAGGAGGAAGGAAAACAAAACTACTCAACGAGAAGCACAACTCAGGGGGTGTCCTTTCAAACGGACGTGCCAATGCGCAATGACTATAACTCTACAGAGTTTATACACCTGGACCCACAAAAAGCGTCATCGAGAACTACCGTCGAAGACACAAGACCCATCCACAAGCTTTGACTAGCGTCATCCGTCCTGCAGGATAGGGATCTCAAGTGCCTACGCAATCGAGTCCTAGAGCTGTGAAGAGGTTACCACTGATCAAGTGGGGTATCTCGATCTTATGTGGGGAGTCATATCTCTACACCACACTAACACAACACCATCTTCCCACGGGTAAACATCTAGTCTCGGCAAGCTTCAGGATCAAGCCACTGCCCATACAGGGTAACGTGATGGGCATGGTTGTCAACTAAGCGTACTAGACTCGAAGAACTCGGTCCTTAATTGCCAGGGCAAGCACTCTCTCCAACCTCAACGCCAACAACCACTAGTCTCATGGAAGGATCCTAGCTTGGATCTTCCTATTGTACCCGCCACAGGTACGCCTACAGGGACTTTTCAAAAGTCCCCCAGCTCCTTATACTCCATTCTGCCCTCGTTAAATAGTTATGTATAGTTATTTATAAAACTCACACATTTGAATCACAGTTCAAAATTATTTAACACAAATTCCATTTTTATAGTGATAGGTGTGAGACAAAAATAAATACGACTAAGCATGGCTAAGCATAAAAATAAAATAATTATTCTAAAGCAATCCTAAGGCTAATATTTGTGGATCAATAAATAGGCACGACTTAGAAATGTTGCTAGCACATTTTAAAATAGTTGGCATGTAAATTAGGGTTGCAAACAATATATGTAGTTTAAAATACTGGGTACAAAAGTGATCAAAGAACGCGGCTTGCTTTGCAGCTCGAGATTGTAATCGGGATCCGGGTTGTTGAGCTGAGCGGGTTCACGGTACTCCTCGGAATCACCAGCTAGACACAGCATGAACAGAAATCAGACACTAGGTACGTAACAATTAAATCTAAATTGAAACTACTAGGCTAAACGTGCTCAAAACGTTCTCCGAAAAAATCTACACGACAATCGCGACGAGACAAATTAACGGAACAATTTTGGGAATCTACTGAGATCAAACGGAGTTCTCTAAAAATCCTAGAAGATCTAGACCACAAGGAACAAGATTAATCACAAAACAATTAACCGCAAATTGAATAGCAACTAATTCATCAATCCATCAGAGAGGAAAAAATAATTTGAGAGAGGGAACATTTCTCACTACCGATCTGGAAAATCGGAGATCCAATCGCGCACCGGAACTCGGAGACAAAAATCAAAATTGCGTATTGGAATTCGAGATTCGGAGACAGGAACGGCATCGGCCGACACGTCGATGGCGACGCGGCTGGCGGAGGCGGCGGAGTAGACGTCGGGGCGCGAGGCTCCACGCGGGGTCGAAGTCGGCGCTATAGGCGACGGGAATCGAAGACTGAGGCGGCGTGGGAGACGAGACAGCGACCAACGCGCGGAGACAGACTCGACGCAGGATGGCGTCAGCGACATGCGGGAACTGGCCGACGTGGATCAGCGTGGGACGTCGGGGCGCAACGGGCGACAAGGCTTCGGTGTTCATGGCGTCGGCGTCGGGGCGCGGGAATCCGGACGGAGTCGGCGAGGTGGGTGACGGGACGGCAGCAGGTGACGACGAGCGACGGGTGGTGGAGCGACGCAGGCAGGCGCGCGATGCGACGGAAACAGGAGCGTGGAGGCGGGGAGAGGACGACGCGTGGAGCTGGCCGATGTAGGAGCAGGCGACGTCGGGGTGCGGAACCGGAGCGGCAGCGCAAGAGGAGAAAACGGTTGCTGAAATTTCTGGAAGAGGGAAGGGGAATGGGGAGGTGAGGGAGAGGATAAGGATGAGAGAGGTTATTTATAGGAGAGGATTAGATAGGGATTAGAGCTAACTAATTAATCTCAGCCAAAAAGTCTGCATGCTATTATTCTAGCGTCCGAAAAATTAAAAGAAAATTTCAGAGCAAATCAGAAATAATTTTCGGGACAACTGGCGCTTCGATTAATTTGAAAAACTGGGATGTTACACTGCTAAAACCTACACTAAAATACTAGATATACTGGAACTCCAGCTATAGTGAACATGTAATGTATCACAATTTACAAATTCTGCTGCGTCCAATGTGGTGCCTACATTCCATCAGCCATACTGATACAAAGTTCCTAACTGAATAACAAGTAGAATTAATGTATTCTTTCACAACAGTACCTCCTACTAGGCTAACAAACCATAGACAATATGCTCTTCTTTTGCAGTATTACCCACCAGGCACTGGTCTACATTGTTGTACTTTGTAGGTTGCTGTCATTTATGTTTCCTTTTTAAAAGTCATCTTGCAGATACGATTGGCAAAGCTAAGAGTCTTGTGTTGACACTCAAAATTTGCAATCCACCCGAGTATCCTACAGAATACAGAAGGGTCCGGCAGACCCTCTCGGGTCACGGGGATTTACACACTGGACTGTTCGGTAATATACCAAAATGTTCGGTGACTAGAGTGTCCGACACAGTGTCGGACACTCCGATAGAGTCGATCCAGTTAGTTTTGGTAACAAATCGGATTGAGTACTGTCCTAATTAATAGGATTCGGATGTTTCGGTTCGAAAGACTGGATATGATAGAAAATATCTAGACTCCATCCGATAATAATTATTTTGCAAGTATTGTTAGCCAATATGTTTTTCAGGACGTGAAAAATATTTTGGAAGAATTTGGCTAAAATCTACTAAAGAAGAAAAGAAGTGCTTAAAAAGATATGAAGATGAAGCCAAATCTCTGATTTGAAGGTTCCACAACGTGGCCCTCGCCGAGACGATCGAAACGGATATATGGATCGCCTAAATCGAGAATCGAACGAGAAAATTACGAGCTTTACAAAAATCGTCCGAGCTATTACCAGACACTCCGATAAAGTGCCGGAGTATCCGGTGATCGGAGTATCCGGCAAGCCCTCTCTGGAACCGGGATTTTACGCATCAGAGTGTTTGGCAATGTGCCGGAGTCTTTGGGACCCGAGGTCATTTTTGGCAATTTTAGTAGCAGATCGGATCCAATTTGTTTCTTAATTAATAGGAGCCGTGGTTACACAGGATAAGACCATCCCACCTCTATATAAAGAGACCCAAGGTCGATTGAGAAACCAACCCAATGGATCAAACCATTTGCCTTTATATTTTGCACTTCTCTAACCCTAATCTCCCCACTTGACCTCTCGTGTTGTTTTTCTCTCGTTCCGGCGACGTGTGAAGGCGATCCGGCTGTCCTGCCGAGCCCGGATCAACCCTAGAAAAGTCTCGCTCCGACGGGGTCCCTCTCGAGCTTGATTTTCTAGGTGCCGTTGGGATCGTACCTAGACGATCCCGTCGCTACGCACAAGGACGTGCTCTCGGTGCGTTGATCCGGATCTTTTCGACGTCAACACCTTGCTTTTTTAATATTGTTTTGGAATTCTAGAATTTATTTATATGCAAAGTAGCTAATTTCCTTCCCTGCATGATTTACTAGATGACTGTTATTCACTATATATAACAATGCATAGATAAGAACAGTGCTACAGAATTGTATTCTTTTGTAAGCCCATGATTGTGAACCTGCTATACTCGCCGATGCAGATTAATTGAGGTGGCTATTTTTAATCCAAGTCCCTCATTCTGATTAGGAAAATGGCCGTTTCGGTTTCAAAGTGAAATGGGTGGTGCTGTCTGAAACTTCTATGTAAACTTTTTTTCCCACTTTTCCATTCTTGTATGGTAATTTCAATTCTGGTCACTAAATGATAGTCACTGAATCTGTCCTCGTTTCCTTCTTTCCTTTATGATCTTCTGGGTGTTCCTCTTTGGTCTTGTTGCTCTCTATCTGTAATGTCTCTCGAAATCTGTTTGTCTGTTTCCTTTTCTCTGGTCTGATCTTAGGCCGTGCTGCTGTGTCTCTAATCTGTAGACTTTTCTAAACTCTTGCTATGTTCCGTTATGAATACAGGAGTAATGGAAAAGGGTGTTTCCCGGTTCGAAAAAATCTTTCCATTCTAATTATATGTATTATCCCTCTTGTATGGTATAATTTCAATTCTCAGTTTCCATTTTAGAAACTATCTATACTACTTATATATGTTATGTTATGTAAAGAAAATAAAACACTTAATTTTGTTAAGGAGAAACACTACTACAAAACGAGTCTATGGTGCCACTCCAAAAATTATAACATTGTCGGCCCAATCTAACAGCCGACACTAACAAGCCGTGATGGTCGCCCAATTATGACCCGACACTGTTGTGATAGTAACAGTGTCGGACGAAAGTGACATCATCCTACAAAGCGACATTAATTGCTGGCATTACTCAATAGTGTCAGTCCTCGAAAATGTCACATGCAATCGATACTACAGAACATGACACCAGTGTTGGTCTTTGTTTACTTTATCCACAGCCGACATCAGAAAGAAACACAATAGTGTCAGACAAATGTGATCTAACAAAAATCAACATTGATAATGAACATACGTCGGTTGTGCTGACATCAAACATAACGGAAACCAGCATTTTGTAGTAGTATTAGTTTTGGTGCCGTAGGTCAGACGACACTACTATTGCAGTATTGTGTCATTTATGATGATCTCAAGATGTCCAACATTGTTAGTTCGTGTATAAATATTCGTCCCCTTCCTCCCGTCGGGGCACTCTGTTCAATTGTGTTTCGGACAATGTGTCCATACGGCGGCCGAGAAATTTGGAATAGAAGGGGGAAGGTTTTGATTTCGTTTTTAATCAAAAGGATATTGCTACAGGAGGTAAATCCATATCATCTTTGGAAGCTTATAGTCTTATGATGTGGTTTTACTGTAGGTTTAGGGTGAGAAATCATGAGAGGAGTTTGAAGTAAATCTAGCGTTGTACAGGAGAATATTACAGTAGATTTAGGGCAGAATTTTGTAGATCCCAACTAATTTTGTTGACATATTTTGCTTTATATTGATTTGTCTAAGAGTATTACAACATAGTTAGATCTCTAGTTTACATATATAATAAGATCTACAATTTGGTGGGGATGGGGGCAGAGGAGAGAGTAACAATTAATTGTATATCTAGTTTTATATCCTTCATATTATAATTTTTCTCTCTTTATTTCTTTTCTATTAGGGATTTTTGAGGATGGAGGACAGATCTTGGATGTACAATGGAGATGGTGGAAATCCATTTCTATATTTCAAAAATGTCACTGCATTTGTTGAAGCCACTAAGACCAGAAATGTACATATGAAAACAAATAGATTATGATGTCCATGTGAGAAATGCAAGAAAGTTGTAATGTTTGATATGCCGGAAACAATCTATGAGCACTTGTTAGAAAATGGTTTCATTGAGAACTACTCAATGTGGACCAAACATGGAGAGACACAAGCAAATACACCAAGCAGTGGAGAACAAGAAGTTAGGATTGGATACAACAAAGAGAGAGTAAGAGGTGAAGGAAACATCGAAGTGGTAAGGTCAGAAGGAAACAACACAGAACAGAGGGAAAAAAAGAAACAACGATGATTCTGATGTAGTTCATGAAAGTCACGATATTGAAGGCTTTGATGTTGAAGAACTATTCCACCACATTGGGTGTAAGGAAATACTAGAGAACAAAACGAGAGGCTTAGATAACTTACAAATTTAGAGAAGGCTTTGAATGACCTTCTATACACTAAATTAAACGGGTGTGATAAGGAATACACGATATTGCAGACGATGTTTGACTTCTCACACTAAAGGCTAAGAATGGGTGGTAAGACACCATCTTCAATGAATTGCTAGAGCTCTTAGCCAAATTATTATCAAAACTGAACAATTTGCCAACTAGCACGTAACTTGCAAAGAAAGTGTTGTCACCATTGACACTAGGCATACAAAAAATACACGCTTGTCCGAACCACTACATATTGTACCACAAAGAGTACGCAAATGATGTGAGGTGCCAAATGTGCAATGTTAGTCGGTACAAAAGAATGATCAAAGTGACGATTTAGATTCTGTTGATAAGTAAAAAGGAAAGAAAGGAAAAAAGATGAAGAAAAGCATTGGTAGCGGTCTGGATGACTAAGAGGTCGATGAAAGAGAAGTTTCAGCACTTGTGATTATTAGCTTCATGACCATTGAAGCCCCTCAAAGGTATGAATGATTTTGGTAATTGAATGAGAATCATGAACTAACTCGTTAGATGTAGGTTCATCAATAATATTCTCCACTTACACAAGTTGGTTATCTCAAGGATGCTCGGATCCCCGACGTGCTTTCAAGGAAGGAGAGTGTCCAAGGCTAAGGATGATCTAGAGCCGTGTGTAGCTTAGTTTCTAGGCCTTGTGTCAACAGAACAAACCGGTACTATTAAGAGGGGTCAGATCACTCGTCTCGATTTTACAAGAATTAGGGAGTATGGATGCTTTAGGTTCTCTGAGTCACTTGAGTGATCAGTGTGAGCTTGAAGATGTCAAGAGTTGCAGCAAGTTGAGCTGAAGTCAAGTTGAAGTTGAAGGCATCAGAAGAAGAGTCACCGGACAGTCCTCTTGTGTCACCGGACAGTCTGGTGAGTTCTAGGATCAAAAGTCCAGAGAGACAGTTTTCTGAAAGCAGTTCAGATGGAGTCACCAGACAGTTCGATGAGGTGCTGGAGGCCAGAGTCTAGAGAGGTGCGCTTTAGAGTTGGAGTGAAGATGTCATCAAACAGTCCGGTGATCCAATGACCGGATAGTCCGATGAGCCAAAAAGGCGGAGTCCAGAAGAAGGTATCTCTGGAAGTTCAAAAGAGAAGGTAGTACAGTCTGGTGAAGGCATGCACCGGATAGTTCGGTGTCATATGGAATCGATTCTAGAGAGGATGTTTTCTACCAGTCGAAAACCAAGAGTCACCGGACAGTCCAGTGGTCCCAGTCACCGGACAGTTTGGTGACTGCAAAAAACAGTCAGCTTTTTGGCAACGGCTCTCAACGGTCTTTTTGAGCTTGGAGCCTATTTAAACTGTTGGGAGAGCTGTTGCGGAGGTTACCTGCGGCCAGAGATGTTGGAGATCATTTATGAAAGCCAAAGGGCATTAAGTAGAGCACAAGGGAGCATCTAGTGAGACTTTGAGTGCTAGTGAAGAGTAGCAAAGAGCATCCATACATTCTTAGAGCTTGTGAGGCTGAGAGGAGTGTCTTCAGCATGTTCCTCTTAGTTTATGGCAGCCTAGACCGGTTAAGAGTTTTTATCCAAACTTTCGAAGACTTGTGGATGACGACATCAAGTTTATGAGCGGTTTCGGATCCCCCGCTCGAAAGGGATACTAAGAGGGAGCGCTCGAGCCTTAAAAGCTTGCTCTAGCTCTTGGGTATTATTTGCTACAGTTGAGTGGCTGGTAACTTCAGTCCGAGAGTGAAGCGTACTCTTGTGAGCATAGTTCTGATAACAACGGGAGGGACTTGAACTCTGACAGGTGTGGTCCAACGAGAATTATTGGAAGGCGCCATCCTTCTGAGACCTCAGAAAAAATCGCCGAGCATCTCTTTCACCCTTCTCTTTACTTACTGCATTTACCTTATTGCGAGTAGTGTGATAGGTTGCTTGGTTATATCTCTTAGTGGCTCTCTTGCCGGCTTGCTTTGTATCTTGATAAGTTGTTTTCTCTTTATCTTCTAGAGTTTGGTTGCCTCTTAGCTTGGTTGTTCTCTTGCTTAGTCCTTTCTTGCTACGAGTTGGTTGCTAGTTTGCTAGAAGTTAGGAAGAGCGAGAAAAAGTTCTAGTAGTCTTAGTGCCCGATTCAACCCCTCCCCCCTTTCTCGGTCACTTGATCCTTACAGTGATGTGGTACCTGCCAGTAATAGATCGATTGAAGAACCTATTCTTCAACTCTAGAGATGCTGAACTCATGATCTAGCATGCAGCCTCTGATGAGCGCAAAAAATGATAGGAAGCTTTGACACCCGGCGGATGCTCGACAATGGAGAACATTTGACGTTAACCATCCTGAATTTGCCAGAGATACAAGAAATTTAATGCTAGGCTTACGTACTGATGGAATAAATCCCTTTAGTGAGATGACAAACCCACATAGTACTTGACCAGTGATTCTAAGCCTATACAACATATCTTCATGGCTGTGTCACAAGAGTAAGAATCTTATGTTAGCTATCCTTATTTCTAGTCCTAAACAAGTTGGCATTGATATAGATGTCGTTTAAGAACCTTTAATGGAGAATATGAAAAAAATTTGAGAAGATGGGGTCCATATTTGGGATGCTTACAAACAAGAGAGCTTCACACTGTATGCCATGATTTTTGTTACCATCAATGACAATCCCGTACGCTTGACACTAACTGGACATGTTAAATAAAAGACAAGATGTGTAGTATGTCTAGATCAAACATCATCAATGTACCTTCCTTTCTCATGTAAGTTAGTGTACATGCGGCACCGACGATTCTTACCAAAAAACCACAAGTATCGCACAATGAAAGATCAATTTGATGGTACACAAGAGAAAGATTTGGCACCAATCAATGGTTATGGTAAATTTGTGTTTGAATTGGTCAGAAATATCCATACCATCTTCGGCAAGGCCGTGTAAGGAAAAAAAAAAGAAAGAAAAATGATAAGGCTCCTAGAGATGTTTTGTTTAAAAAACAATTGATATTTTATCGATATTTATCGTATTGGAAAGAGTTGAAGATTGGTCATGCCATAGATTTTATGCATGTTGCAAAGGGTGTTTTTGAAAGCACGATTGGTACCTTATTGGATATCCCAGGCAAGACAAAGGATAGACTTAGAGCACGTAGGGACCTAGAAAAAATGGGAATAATGCTAGAACTTCATTCTGAGATAAGACCAAATAGAAAGTATTATCTTCCACATGCTAGGTTTACCCTCACATTTGAGGAGGCAAACGTCAATATGCAAGTGTCTACGTGGTGTTAGGGTCGCCACATGTTTCTCAACGAACGTAAAGAATCTCGTCTCAATGTCTAAGCTGAATATGAGTGGTTCCAACATTCATGAGTGTCATACCATTCTCATCCTATTCCTCGCTATTGCAATCAGGGTTGTCAAACAACCATATATAAAGATGGCCATCATACGGATGTACCACTTCTTTAATGTTATATCCAAGAAGGTAATCGACATTGCTGAGTTGGAGAAGACATGTAAAGAGATCAGGGAGACTTTGTGCCAACTCGAGATGTGCTTCCTCTATCTTTTTTTTGATATGATGGAGCACTATATGATTCACATAGCAGATCAAATATTTGTCCTCAGCCTAGTTTATCTGCATCACATGTATTCATATAAGCGTTATATGTCTATTATGAAGGGCTACGTACGCAATCGTGCTCACCCTGAGGGTTCCTTGATAGAGGGTTACACAAATGAGAAGGTTCTTGAGTGCTACAACGGTTACATAAAAGATGAAAAACCAATAGGTGTGCCGGTGTCATGGCACGAGGGGAGGTTCCTAGGAAAAAGAACAAAAGGAAGGAAAACATTCAACGTTTAGAGTTTTGTAAGAGTCCGAGATGCAGCATCCTTCAATTGTTACATATTACAGCGTCATACATCCAACAACACTTGCAACAGCTTCATGAAAAAAATAAACATTCCACAAAGGATTGGATCATGAAATAATACAAAAGTTATTTCACATCATGGTTGAAGAACCAAAGCCTCCCAATTGGTAAAATAAAAGATGAAAAAATGATGTGTTTATTGGTCGATGGTCCCTTAATGTTAGTTGCATCATGGCAGGCATATGACATCAATGAGTTCACGTTTTATTCTAAGGCAAACGACGATAAGAGCCAGCACTAAAACAGTGGTGTGAGAGTAGATGTCGAAGACAGTGAGGGGAACAAGAACACATTATGGATACATTGATGAAATTTTGGAAGTCAACTATGGAACAACTTTACAGATTCTTATATTTAAGTGCCAATGAGTCAAGCACCCACAAGGTGTAGATGTTGATGAAATGGGCTTCACCCTTATGTCCCTAAACAACAAAGGACACAAAGATGACCCATGGATACTCCCTCAATATGTCGCACAAGTGTTTTATATTCTCGAGCCCGAACACGAGAAGAAACACATTGTTATTCCTGGAAAACAAAGAATCATTGGGGTTAATAATGTCACAGATGATGAAGAATACAACCAATTTGATGAGGTGCCCTTTTTTGCGAATACGGAAATGATAAATATCTTTAAATCAAGACTCAATTGTTCATCACTTGTTCCCTACATGCACAACGATGGTGAGAGAAAGTTAGTTCAAGCTAAGTAATTAAAGATGTCATAGTTTTTTAATCTAATTATTTGTAATCTAATTATTAAATATTATAAATGATACTAATGGCCTTACTATGTGTCTTGTTGTTTTGTGATATTAAGTCTAATATTTTTTCCTCCATTTCAAAATATTAAATATTATAAATGATACTAGTCGCCTTCCGGGAATTGCTCCCGACCCAAGCCAAGCGCTCGGGAAACCCTCGGACAAGCATGAGTAAATCACAAGCGATAAAATTTGACTCTTTCTCACAGCTAACATGCGATGGTTGGGCTGGTGACCGCTCTACAGCTGCATCGAGCCCGAGTCTTGACTCTATAAGCTACAATCGCTCAAACATGCTCACGAAATGATCAAGTGAGAATGTGACAATATTTACAAGACAAGAAGAGTTCACACAACCAAGACAACCTCTAGTCTCTAATGGAGGAAACGGGCCGAAGCACTCTCGCGGAAACCCGGAGTTGTCAAAGGATGAGCGGATCTCCCGAGCCAACTTCCACACATCCGACACAAGCTCGTCGATCTTCTCATCTGACATCTCGGCCGCGAAGCCACTGGCAACGACCTCGAGCTCGGCGTCTGGATAGTGCTACCGGGTCTGGCCAACGTCAAAGAACTCCCATCTTCGAGAGCTTGAAGCGCCATGGCCTTGATGAGCCCCGGCAGTTGGAGCAGAACGTGCTGCAGGTGCTCTGGTGACACTTCGTCCTCGACAACACCCGAGAACAACTGCTTGAGGGCGTGAATCACGTTATGCCTCAAGCGGTTGAACTTACGACGAACAACTGCAACGACACCAAGAAGTGAACCCGACGGAAATGATAAACAAGGAGAAGCGTAAACAATCGACACCTACTATCGCGCTCTGCAGCGATAACATCAGCGATGGCCCTGCTCTGCACCGAGTTGGCACAAAGCTGAGCGATCAAGGCCTCCGAGGTCTCCCGCGACGACACAATGGTCGCAATGGGGTTCTCTCGAACCTTCAGGAGGTCGCCCTGGAGCCTGCCGACCTCATTCTCGGATGCCGAGCGAGCACCCTCGGCTTCTTCCCGAGCTTTGTCAGCTGCTTCCTTGGCACCGTGAAGGTCGGCAGCTTTATCAGTTTTGGCTCAAAGCTGCTGGTCGAGCCCTGAAATCAGCAATAAAGAAATGTCAACAGCATGAAGTAACAGTACAAAAAAGACGAAGACGAGCGACAGCCTTTTTCGCAGCTGCAAGTTCAGTGGCAAGCTCAGCCTTCTCCGCCCGGGCTCGGGTGCCATCCATAATGACAGCGTCGCGTTCCCTTTGGGCCTTCTCCATCTCGTTGCGGAAGCGGTGCACGTCATTCCAAGATGCGTCCCGACCACGCCCTGCGGTGAAGGTGTGTCAGCGCGAACCCTCTCCAACCCTCCGCAGAGGGCCTCAACCTCCGCTTGAGCCTGCTCATTGGGCAACAGCTGCTCCATCCCCCGAAAGATAGTATCCTATAACAACAACCCTTTCGACACCTTAGCAGATGCACATCAAAGCATTCCTCAAGGAAGACCTAAGGCAGCAAAGACTTACCCGATAGGCAGCCAATTGCGGAGCATCAAGTCTGTCCCAAGTGTCCCTAAGCTGCTCCAACCCTTGATGGATCAGAAGGCCCGCAACCTGGATGGGTTCAAGAGTCCTTCCGACCTGACTGTCATGCTGTAGCCAAGTTTGAAGGATTTCCTCCCTCGAAGCCACCAGGGGGGGGCGGGGGTGGGGGCAGCGGATCTGATCCAAGGGGAATATGGGGTGGAAGAGCCAGGAGCGCCCCGGACCTTGAAGAGCTGCCTCCCATTCTCGTTCCTCCTCGACCTCAACCGCCGGAGGCTAGGGGAGGCGGGGGATTCACCGCGAACCCCTGTGCCACTTACCAAGGAACCAAAGAACCCTGGCCCTGAGTGGGCGCAATAGGCGCGATGACCGGCGTTGTTCTCCCGCAGCCGACCTCTGCTCTCTTTGACGGAAGGGCGGCATGAGCCCTTTGAGCAGTAATCAACGACGGAGGCCTAGCATAAAACGAATGGAAATCGTCACACACGTTCAACTACAGATCCACAAGAAGTTGAAATAAGTAAAGCCAGCAAGACTCACAGCACCAACCGACGAACGGGGAGCAAAATTCGACCCGGTGGGGTCGAAGCCGGCGCCGAGGCAACCGAAGCCCCAAGCCTTGTAACCCTTACCACAGAAAGAGAGGGCATGGTACTCCCACCAGTGCCACCCAAGCCAGCGATCCTCAGACTGCCCTCCCTCACCCTCTTCGGCGAGGACTCAGAACCATCAGCGGACGGTGAGCTGCGCGCCACCCTAACCGGATGCACCTCCTCCAGTTTGGATGGTGGGAGCAGACGAATCTTCGACCCCAGCAGTTGCAGAAGTCAGCGGTGCCAAGCCTGACCCGTGCGTCGGCGAAGGAGAGCTCAGGAGATGTGTCTCCGCCGACCTCGACGCCATGACCTGGGAGAGCTGGCTGGAGCGGGGGAGGGGTCTGATCGACTCTCGAACATAAGGGACCAGAGGCGCGAACCAGTAATCGCCACTTGGTGAGACGACCTTCTACCCCGACCGCCTCGAGGCAGGATCGCGACCGACCTAATGGGGCCGGCCACGATGAGAGCCTGGGAAGAAGCTACCGGAACACAGGGTCAAGCGATTCCGACCTATAATAGTGGCCGCGGCTTCACGCAAACCTCAACAGAGTAAGAAAACAATCATCAAAGTGTAACGGGAGTTTAACTCACCAGTCCATCTGGGTCCGCAGGAACCAACGGGTACGGCCCAAAAGCAATATCGGTGGTGATGTTTCCCTCCAGCAGGCGGCACACCCTCACCTCGACTTCTGCTTCAAGCAACTCCTCCCCCGACACTTCACGGGTGGCGTCGCCAGGACACAGAGGAGGTGGTCCCAGAGTCGTAGCACTGGACCCGGTGCTCCACAAAATTTGCGACCAAGCTGTTACCCGTCAATCCTTCGTCCCATAACTCAGATATCCGACGTAACAGTGGCTACAACGCTTCAACCACTCCGATCGAAGGGAGCGCATACTATGAATCGATGGCCACCGGAACCTCATCGCGAAACTCCGGGAGCTCCGAGGGGTGGTTGGCGATGTAGAACCACTCCACATGCCACCTCTACGACAGTCGAGGAAGGAGCATGGAGACATACTCCCCCGCGCGAGTTTCTCGAAGACGAATCCCGGTGCCTTCGACGCGTTGGGTAACCCCCCCCCCCCCCCCCACGGCAATGGGGACGATGAGGAAGAAATACTTCCAAAGTGCGAAGTAAGGATGAATCCCCAAAAATGCCTCCTAAAGCGTAACAAAGGCGGCGACTTGCAGCACTCTATTCGAATCAAGGTGATGAAGCGCGATGCCGTAGAGGAAGAGGAGGTTGCGGAAGAAGTTACAGCAGGGGAGCGCGAGTTCACGCTCGTGGAAGCCAATGAAGCTCACGATCTCGTTGGCGGTGACGGTGCGCCCTCATCCTTCGGGGCGTGCCAGTTTAGCAGCGCCCACTGCTGAAGAATGCCCGCCTGAGAAAGAGTGTCAAGCCCCTCGTCCGTGATGCAGGACTTCTCCAAAGATGAGGCGGAAGCGGCCATGGCAACGGTGGCAAGGACGCCTAGAGCAGAGCAGGCGGTGCTGGAAGCGAAGGTGAAAAGCAACGAGGAAGGCAAGAGCACAGGTTAGTGAGGTTTCTGAACCATCGCACCACCTTTTTCCTTTATAGGGAAAATACGGGCAGTTTCGTCCCCGCCTCGTGCTCCGCACGATGGGACGTGCGCATTTACCCCAGTATGACGGCACGCTTAATCTATTGAGAACCTGTGTTGCGCTACCCCCGCTCACTGACAAGTGGGCTGGGACAGCAGAATGGAAATCTCTGCCGCGATTGAGGTGACGCGCACACATGTGACAGAAGAATAAATGCCAGCGCCATGCCTCGAGAACCATGCCCGCACAGTGTCGTGTCAAAGTCTCCACCCCGCCAACGCGTCACGGCCGGCAAAAGCTCGCTCCCCTCAAATTAACTCTGCAACATAATGGATTTCTTTCAAGATAACCGACCGACCCGTTCGGAGACACCTACTGTGCTGATCATGGTGAGTGCCTGACAGAATCAGGGCAAAACCTAGGCACAAGTGCTCATCACAGAAAATTGACCAGCACCACTGGATCGACCTAGGCACTCAGAATCTCTCTCGAGGACGGTCATGAACTAACTCGAACCCAGACCATCGACAGTCGAGCATTTCGAATCTTTCCCAACCTTGGTTGGACGAACGTGCGGGATCCGCTCCCCTGTTATGAAGGGTTCCGATCCTACAAAATGGCTAACGAAAGCTTGTTCCTACCCGACCCAGGTCGGCAGTTTGTTTGAGGACACGCTCCTCAGCAAAAGGGTTCTGACCCAACCAAACAGCAAAAGAAAGCCATGTTAGCCTGTCCGACCACGAACAACGGCGCACCAGAGGACATGTTCCTTTACAAGAGGGATCCGACCCCACCAATCAACTGGTTATGAAGCTGACCCTCAATAATCAGAGTTCGTCAAAAACTTATAAGCATTTGAAGACCCCCCCAACCGACCCTTCGGATCGTCTGGGGGCTCGGGGGCTATGCCCTATGGGCGTGTTCGCGCGCACTCACAAGATTGATCGACATAGTTCATCGCCAAAGATTTGTCGACCGACTCTTCGGATCGCCCGGAGGCTCGGAGGTACGCCTTGTGGCGCGCTCGCGTGCACCACAGGAGTTAGCACTAGAAGACCGAAGTTCTAAACCCTCGACCGACCCTTCGGATTGCCTAGAGGCTCCAAGGCTACGACCTGTGGGCGTGCTAGCTCACATCCACATGAATCAATAGCAAAAATCCCCTGACTGACCCTATGGATTGCCCGGGGTCTCGGTTGCTCTGCCCTATGGGCGCGCTCGCGGGCTCCCGTAGAACCGACAGAGGCAAGTCAGTAGAAGCACAAAGATGTCCTCGATTAAGTCCCACGCCACCTCAACAGAAGTTGCAAATGGCGTGTGACTCAGGAGGCAACTATCGGGATCATATACCCTGAGTATCTACGATTTCGGCCCAATCCACAGAATTAGCGATGAAGGACGACCCATCTCCTCGCAGGCCACCCGCCTTTCCTACCAGGCCAAGGCCCATCCGACCCTCGCAGGTCGGATGCCTCACCAACTGCCTCTCCTGTCCGACCTCTAGGTCAGGCAACCGCCTTCAGTGACAGAACTCCGACAGTACGGAAGATTTCTGACACTATGCAGTAGGCTCTGTCTGAACGGTGAACGGAAAGCAGGCTTTGCTCCTCCAACTTTGGGCAACGCGCGAAGATAAGGAGATGAAAAGATGACCTGGCATCCAGTAGCAATCAGGGAATAAACCTCGAGATATTCGCGACCCCACCTATTAGGTAGCTGCATAATTTTGTAGGCTCCAAGCCATTGTAACCCCGATTCGGCCCCTTATATAAGAATGCGCCGAGGACCTTAGACAAACAAGATACACTAGACAGGCATACACCACACAGAGAGCCAGGAGTTCTTGATCGAGCAAGAGCCCTACTTCATTGTAATCCTCATACGATCAATCAATTCGCTCACCCAATCTTGGACGTAGGGTATTACATCTTCATGACAGCCTGAATCAAACATAATCCTCTTGAATCCTCCGTAGACTAGGGCACATCAGTGAGAAGCAAGCACGAACCCCTCTTCGTATACGAGAAATTTTACTGTGCCAGTGTTCAGAATATCGATATACACAGTGGAATATTATTAATTATTCACTATTAAGAATCAAAGTTAAAAATAGTTAGCTTTGATCAAAGTTAAAAATAGTTAACTTTGATCAAAACTAAAAATGCTTATATTTTGAAACAGAGGTAGTTGTTGCTAAGACACACTTAATGCCTTATCTTATTCGTATGTACTCCATTCGTTCCAAAATATAAGTATAGCCAAAATCCAAATTTTATCAGTTTGACCATTACTAATGTAGAATTATAATACTTTATCATATAAAATTATATTTTTAAAATTTATCATGAAATAAGATTTTAGAAAAGTATATTTTTATATTAAAATTTTTATTATTTTTTTAAATATTATTAGTAAAAATTGAAATTTTATTATTTTATTCAAATTAATAAACTTATATTTTAAAATAGAGATAGTATAGGTCGGCTACTCCCCTAAAATGATGATAGCATTAGTAACTAGGGATGAAGGACTCTACCAGGGCCAACATGTCGGTAGAAAAAACTCAAGCTTGGAACACCGAGAATGGGACCAACCTCGGAATCAGGACGCCGAGGTAGGGGATAGGCCCTACCGCCCCCAGGCTGCCATGTGTGCAATCCTTGAGCTTTCGGGAATTGTGACGTGGGGAGATGAAAAGGCCCACCTGCCTGGAGCTCCCGAGCCCTGTTGTCTCGGGATTTCTCGGTGCAGCGATAGCTTGGCATTATGCAGAATTAAAAGAGCTTTATCAAACAGAGTAGAAGTAATTTTTATTTGATTCTGTAAAATGATTATTTTAAATGAACTAGAAAGTTGAGAGCTGAAAAAAATAACTTTTCATTATTCTGTGAAGTAATTATTTATCTTAATTGTAAGAGTTTATTTTAAATAATTAAATAGAATTACTTTTAACCACAAAATCACTTTAAAAAAAAATAAGAATCTGTAAGCTCTGCGAAAAGGCCTGAGGCTGATCTGAGCCCACCATACATCTTGAAAGCGCTTTGTGGACTTTCCAAGTCTAATTTGGGCCGCCTCTGATTGCTCCATTATGGGCCAGATCCATAACGATCGCGTCAGCTGGCATGATAGACGAATTCCTCTGATAGCAGAATTATCAATATTTGTAACTATCATGGTAGTGAATGCAGAAAAGGTATTTGAGTTCTCTACAACTTTTCTTATATATTGTAGTCTCTCGTGTTGCCCTAAGAACATTTAAAACTGATGTATTTGTAAAAGAAAAAACGACTAACATGCTCTATTTGTAAAAACGACGGGTAAAGAAAAACCAAAACGACTAACATGCTCTATTTGTAAAAGTTAAGCCCAATGGCTCTAACTATAAGTGGAAAGCGAAATAAAAATGTCAAGTTGCTTCATTACTCTAAGGCAGGTAATGATCCCTATTCCCTTCCTTGGCTTCCTTGCATTCTATTGCATCAACTCTCATCCTGCCAGAAACAACGTACTCCCCATTTCTAAATTATTATTGTTGTTCACTTTTAAAATCAACTTAAACTATGTATCTTATTAAAAAAAATAATAAATATTATATATTTTATTATAATTTACTTTATTATTAAAGTTATTTAAATCACAATGTAGAATTTTGCACATTTAAATTAATTTTTTAAATAATATGAATGGTTAAAATAGATATTATAAGTTAACGACGACAATAATTTAAAAGCGGATAGAGTATCTGTTCTACCTGCTCCCTCTACCTTGTTGAACTCTATTTCTAGAATTTATTATATGTGTTTCTTTCCTGTCATTTAGCAATGATTTCTATAAATTTAACAAACTTTAGCAATCTAGAAATATAAATTTGACTCTTAAGTGTTCCCTGTTTACAGCAGAATAGGCCATGTTTACAGCAAATTATATTGGGCTGTTACGTACCTGTGCATATCTGTATATTGTCTGCTGTGCATCCAATTGATCCATGTTGACTTTAGTAGATTATGGAAACACAGAATTTGGGCTACATGTAGCAAGGAAGTCAGCAATATCTACCGATCAAGTTATAAAGAAACAAGAGACTGTTTCTGACGTTCGCATCAGAAAAGGATTCCCTTTGAACCTCTGTTTTGACAAGGCGTCCGAAGGTAGCCCTTATCGGAACCATGGGCCGATACATATGTTTATATTGGAAAACCAACAGCCAGCGGTTGCGCAAATACGTCATTTAATTAAAATAATTCTGATGCTTTGGGTTAATTAAAAATATCGCATGAAAGCCAAAGCTGATGGAGTCTACAGAAGCATTGTCTGCTAACTTCCGCAGAGAACTGATAATGTTGCCGGAAAAACAGATAGGGAAAGCGAATGTAGAGAAAGCAAAACCGCAAACCGGTGCTACGTCTCTGCCGACAGTGGTTGTAAACATTCTTAGGGCTTGTTCGCTTGAAGCTTAGGAATAGTTCTCATTAGGATTGATTCCCCTTATGAAATAAGTCAATTATAGTAATCACTTAATATGTGTTTATGGAAAATTTCATTAGGATAGAAATAAAACCCGGTCTATTTCTATATTTTCTCCTATGCATAACTCGAAATAAAAACACACATCCTACCATGTGAAACAAAACCGGGCCGCGCAAGACGAAATACAAGTATAGACTGGTTATATTCCCATACTAGTGGAATATTCTATGAACAAAGTTTAAGTTGTTAACTTAGGATGACTTATTTCATACCGGGACTTGATCCTACCGGGAATGATTCATATCCTAGCAACGGAACAAGCCCTAATGCAATAATTGCAACTCTTTTTTTCTCCAAACATTCATTAAGGCATTCTTTTCCATGAACTAATTCCTATAATGACCATTCCACACATGTTAATTACCATTCTCAGGATGTGGTTTCACAAAAAGGGCTTGCTTATTTCCTGTCAGTACTTACTGGGTAAAGAGACAGATAAAATAAAAATAATTGCTTTCACTATGAGAGAATCATGAAAATGTTCTAGGACCAGTGACTAAAGACTCCCTTCAGTGGAGAAACAATTTGCTCATATTACTTGTACCCTACCCCTTAAGTCTAATTTATTCAGTAAGCATACATACCACTACAAAGATTAACACATTTCCCGACAGTTTCTTGCAAGTGGCCCACAGTACTTACTGTGTTTTTTAAAGTAACCACTTGTCATGACTGTGACTGTGGCTAATATGTTTTATGGGATTAGTTTGTTCGTAAATTTTATAAACTGTAGGGAAATGCACAAATTTTTATTAGAAAACAGTAAGTCATTCAAAAGAAAAAGACTAAGAATGATTAAAACTTTAGGCTATTCAAAGAAAACTGCAGAAAAATTGGAAGTATGTTGTACTTGTAGTGTACGTACATAAAGTTGGAAGTTGGGAAGTCGCAAAAAAATAAGTTGGAAGTTGGGAATTGGCTCATTTAAAGGCAGCCACTGTCAGTGCATTGACTTTCAGTTACAAAATGCAACATCGTGATGAGATAAGATATTGTACATGTTTAAATTGACAAAACAAACCGGCTAGCTGCCGAATCCTTGCAAGAAGAATATGCCTTCATTATATATTTGGAAATGCTGGAAGAGATAGCTTGAAACAGAAGTGTCGCTGTTTAGTTGTGCTGACTTAATGTTAGGATATGCGTTGACAGTTGACATTCCAGATACAATGTAACATGTTAAGTCCTTCTATAAATAAATATTGTAACCATAGCCCATTGGATAGTCTTTTGTATAAACATTCCAACTTTATACTTAATCATGTACAGAAACATGTGTTATCAACATCAAGAACACCCACTTGTCTCAGATTTATTGGGCATCGTTTAACAAGTGTTCATACTGTATGTTATAGCTGCTTATGTGGACCATGTACTACCTCCGTTCCAAGGTACAAGTATTTCTAGATTTGATAAGATTAAAATCTTTTAACTTCTACTAATAATATCTAGAAAATTATATAATTTTTATGAAAGTTTATTTAATAATGAATTCAAAAAATATAATTTTTATATGAAACAAAATTATTAATTATATAATATTAGTGGTTAAGAGAGAAAACTGTGTTACTTCGCTGGAGAATAATCAAACTGTGCTACTTTGACTAGAAGACGTGCTGTGAGTCAAATAGGTTACCAAAAGCTGTTCCCTGCTTCCTTGCGCTTGTCTTGAAATTGAAAATCGTAAAAATTCTCTTAAAAACATATCTAAAACTTTTAAAAATTACGAACACTTGCACATGTATAGATATTATGATACGAAACATATACAGAGAATTTCAAATCCAAACTCAACGTCATTTAAAACATGCAAAGTAACAAATCAAGCTTTCCTTGTAGTGTAGATCATCATGAAAACTAACTCTCAGTTACCACTTTTACACTGAGTTCAATTTCATTTGTATTCACAATAGAAGCTCATTAGCCTTCAATGAGCCCTCTATTTTATCGATGATTGCGTAGATTACCGACTTACGGATATAGGCAGTAATTTCGTACCATGGTATAGTGCACACGCATATTCAACAGTAATCCGTGGTCCGGATCTGGATTTCGAAATCCATGAGCGAGCCAGAACCCATGACATGTTACATTGCATTCAGAACGCTATACCAAAGGACGCTATACCAGTAATAGTTCAAAGTAGTATGTGAAACTGACACTACTTGTCCTGAATATGACTCCAAATTTGCTTCCCACAACTCCTTCCCCTTCTGAGTAAGCATCCATTCCAATCGGTCGGTACATATGTTTGTTTTTAACCTAGCATACCATACAGTTTGGGTCACATCCATCCTTCAACTTCAACAGATCATACCACATCGTGTTGTCATGCCAGTGGTTTCACAAAACTGCAGCTGACAGCCAGATACAGTGCTTAAGAGATAGACAGAGTTTTGTGGGGAAACCGCACACGGTAAAGATATCGCGGGGTTCCGTTTATATAATGCTCAATGTAGCAGTTAGGACTACGATCAATCAAGGAAGGGATTGTGTGCAGTACTCATTCCTTTCTTTAATTGATGTCGTCGTTGACTTTTAAATTCAACTTTGATAATTTGTTTTATTCATTTTTTTATAAATTTTATATATTTTGATATAATTTGATTTATCATTAGAGTTATTTGAATCACGACTTAAAATTTTACATATTTGAACACAAATATTCAGCACTTGCAGCTAAGCATATTCAGTAATTCTTAATTCCTGGAACTGTCCACACCATGCACCATCGATCGTCATCTACTGACAGAGAAACAAAAGAAACAGAAACCTGCATCAAAGAAAGAGAGGAAAGGGTGCAAATGATATGGGCAGCTTGGACAGGATCGTGCGCTTTCTACTCTGAAGCATAGAAACACATGGCTACCTTCCAAGGAGATAGCATTCTGTTAAAGCTGGCAAGATTGGGCGGTCCATCCGTTGCATCACTGGAATGTGCTAGGATCTGAACGATCTCGGAATAGCTTTTGCAACCGTTCAGTCCTTGCAGCGCCGTATTCCTGCTCAGTTTTGGAATCAGTGCGGTGGACAGCTCTTCCCTTGGCCTTCAGCGCCTCCGAAACGAACCAGTGTCTGCGCTGTGCCCAAACCTCCAGTGCCCATCTTTTGTTCTTCTTGCATTTTCCCTTCGTTTCAGCAGACGTTTAACTGAAAAATTATCAAGTGAGTCCCTTAACATAATAACTTCGATTCGACTCTAACAAGGGCTGGAGTTCAGATTTCAATTTGAAAGTTTCTTCGAACATTTTGTGAAGCTCAAATGGTAACTTGGTAAGGGACAAAGATTACTATACCATTCTGCTCTGCCCAATCTTCGACACAGGCTATGTTGAACCCTGACCCAGGTGGTTGTCTTAGAAACATCCATGATGTCCTTTCCCTAATCATGATTCTTAAGATGACGGACTAGGACCTGCGAAGCATATAGGCCCTGCCTTGTTTGGAAGCATACATATTGTCTGGTCCAGTGATTGGAACAGATGGTAAAACAAGCTTATCATTAGCAGGATAATTTACCCTCTTCTCTGTGTGTGGAACTAAACAGGCTACTAAACCAGAGCAGATGCTGTAACAGAGAGCCAGCAGTATAACGGTCCTTGTAATGGAGATAAACTTGCAGCAGGCAGACCTGTCCTTGCACGACACGGTTCTTGACGCCAGCGGCCAGACGTTGGTCTACCCCTGCACAAGCAATCTTAAGTTGTTAAAAAAAGGCGGTTCGCTTATATATTCATCACAGAGTTGACTCCGAATTTTCAGCAAAACCATCACTCTCTAACAATTATCGTGGAATATAAACAATGGCATTGCTTCGGTCATGACAAACAGTCACTACTCTAAGATTTTACCAAGGAAAAGAGCGACCGCGTTCGCTCACGAAGGCTATAAATTACCATGTTAATCGAATAAATAAATAAAAATTCCCACCACGGTTGTTACCAAAATGGCCCCAAATAACTATATACACGTTTATATGTTGTCCTCCACTGCTACTAGAAACGTAGAAAATCTTACTTTCATACATGTTTATAAGTTATTTACTATTGAAACTATGAAAACAATTAACCTGAAAACCATGTCTGTAAACATCCTTGATCGCTGTAAATTACCGTGTTAATTGAATAAAGAAAAAATACACGTTTATATGTTGTCCTCCATTGCTGCTAGAAAATCTTGATCGCTGTAGCTGATTAATAATAAGGTGGAACACGAGCCACATAGTAGTCTTATAGAAACAAATGAGCGATAATAATGCAACAACAAATTAATAGAACAAGCAAGGTGATGTAGATTAGTCATATTTAGTTATTAACACTAGCTTAGCTGCACAAATGTGCAATCGACAACTCGAGCCCTAAACTAAAATAAATGAATTTTAATATAAAAAGAAAGCCCTGTTTGGTCTGCGTTAGAGATCATGCCCAAATGGAGCTTTCTCATGTCCGTTTATCGCACTCAGGCCAGCACTTTTTTAATCTATGCAAAAGATGATTATGGCAGTAACCTGTAAGTATGGCGTCTATATAAGGTGAACGAGAGGGTGGGAAGAGGAGACCAGTCCACAACGTCTCCAAGCCTGCCAGCAAGTTGATAGGTACTGAGAGCATGGAGATTGAAAGGGTGGGAAGTGACAGAGCTAATGTGCCTCCAGAAGAATCTAAGAAGGTCCAAGACAGTGGTGAATCGATCAAGGTAAATCTTGCACCTGTATTTCTCTTTCATCGATCGCTTCAAGCATGAGCTTGATGTGAGGTTGAAGACACTAATTTTCTTGATGGTGTTAATTAACTGTGGATAAGACTTTATTAGGAACCGTGTTCTGAATGTTGAGGCGCTCTCTTACTTTTTCCTGGATAACCAGACATTCAATTGACTTTCTTGTGTTGTGTAATTTAGGAGCCTGCATGGAAAAGGTTCCTGGCTCATGTTGGACCGGGGTTTATGGTGTCTTTGGCATACTTAGATCCTGGAAACTGTGAGTACCACTTACTCACCCTCACACACAAATAAATTTGCAGACGCACACACATTTCTAACATTTCTTTTCAAACTAAAACAGTGGAAACGGATCTGCAAGCCGGAGCAAATCACAGATATGAGGTACCTATCAGTCAAGAGCAGCAAATACTTGCTTTATGGCATTTAAGATTTTAAGCTTTCTTATTGCTAGCCATTTGTCCTAGAAACTTCTGGGTGCTCATTGGCTTTTCTTTTCCTTCAGCTCCTTTGGGTGATTCTGATTGGCCTCATCTTTGCATTAATTATACAATCGCTTGCAGCAAATCTTGGAGTGGTGACAGGTAATTAAAAGGCAATACTAATGAGACAATATGTGGTTTACTTTTATGTTTAGTAGTAAGTAATAAGTTGAAGCTAATGGACAGTATATTTCTTTCGATCTAGGAAGGCATCTTGCTGAGATATGCAAGAGCGAGTACCCGAAATTTGTGAGGATCTGTCTTTGGATCCTTGCAGAAGTGGCTGTGATCGCTGCTGATATTCCAGAAGGTGAGAAGAGACAACACTCCGGATTTTAAATTTAGGGGCGGCAAGGCCTTATTTGACTTTTTCATAAATAAAATTAAGCTGACTAAAGCAGAACAAGGTATAGCATAATTCTCAGTATCTGAGCTCACTGCCAATTGTAAACTTATATATGCAACAATTTGTTTTTGCTCTTATTTTTGTCTCTAAACACTAATCAACAGCTCCTTATCATGATAATTTATAACATCACCTATCTTAATATAAAATGCTAAAAGTCAAGGCTTAACTTACAATAATAAGTCTTCCATTGCCGTGCCTGATTGTCTTTTGGTCTGAACAACTAGTGACAGCAACAGAATTTACAAGTAGTATTACATTATAAATCACTCTTTGTTTCTTGCTGACATTTTAAATTTACAGTTATAGGGACGGCCTTCGCTTTCAACCTTCTGTTTCACATTCCCGTATGGGTCGGGGTTCTCATCACCGGCTCCAGCACGCTCCTGCTTCTGGGGTTACAAAAATATGGGGTATGGATTCAGGAAATTTACCATCAGGGCTTATAAAAATGTTGTAGATTTATATGGTGATTTACAATATTTAAATTCTAAGAATCAAGGGCGCCCCTAAAACTTCTTTCCAAATTGAAAGCACAAATTAGTTGCAAAAAAAAAAAAAAAAAATTTGAGAGCACAAATTCCTCTTTGCCTCCTCCAGAAGTTAACATATGAACCTTTTCCCTAATTAACGAGCTGCATCGTGTACTTTATTTTTCCTGCAACTAGGTGCGCAAGCTGGAGTTCTTGATCTCAGTGTTGGTGTTCGTCATGGCGGCGTGCTTCTTCGGGGAGATGAGCTTCGTCAAGCCTCCGGCTGTGGAGGTCATCAAAGGTCTCTTTATCCCCAAGCTGCAGGGACCTGGTGCCACTGGAGACGCCATTGCCCTCCTAGGAGCTCTTATCATGCCGTAAGCAATATGTTGAAAAAATAATGCTGCTTTGTTCCAGAAGCCATTGGCCTGGTGGCAGTGGCATCAGCGTTTTACATCTACTTAAATTATCAATAAATGCAGGCACAACCTGTTCTTGCACTCTGCACTGGTGTTGTCGAGGAAGACGCCGCCATCGGTCAGAGGAATCAAGGTTAGTTCAATTCACTCATCTCCGAGAAGAAGAATATTCTTATTTCTTAGAGGCCCTTAGTTCCAGCACTACAGATCACCTCATTAACATCTTGGATCAAACAGGACGCGTGCAGGTTCTTCCTCTATGAGAGCGGGTTCGCCCTGTTCGTGGCGCTGCTGATCAACATCGCCGTCGTTTCCGTCTCCGGGACCGTCTGCTACGCCAGCAACATCTCGCCCGAGGACGCCGACAAATGCAGCGACCTCACGCTCGACGGCTCTTCTTTCCTTCTCAAGGCACGAGAGCTTATTACTACACTGGATTACAGCTGCAAGGAAAATAACTGTTTTTATATGTATAGTAAATTATGTTTATCTCTTTCATTTGTGTTTTGTTCAGAACGTGCTGGGCAGGTCGAGTGCGATTGTTTACGGCGTCGCGCTTTTGGCGTCTGGGCAGAGCTCCACCATAACAGGCACTTACTCGGGCCAGTACATTATGCAGGTACCTTTCACCGTAATAATATAAGAAAACGGTTCTAGTTTTTCCCTTCATGTTGAGTGGATGCAGATTGACTAATGGCCTGTTTCGATCCATGCACCCAGCTTATATTAATCCAGATTATAAAACCCACAACAGATCTAAATACTGAATAGAGTAGATTCTGTTTCAGATTATATAATCTAACTGCTCAGATTAGATAATCCCATTAGGTACCTCAAGTCAACCCAGCTAAAATCTAACTTTATAATCCAGATTTTAATAATCCATGTTAATCCAAACAGTTCCTAAGTAATCCCTACATTTTCAATCTTTATTTGCTTGGGGCTCTTGTAAAGTAAACCAAGTAAAGGGTATTCCCTTTTCAGTTGTCACCTTTTCTCCAACGAATTATCGCATTCATTACACTCGAAGAGTCAATTATATATGCAAATCCCAGTAGGATTTTCACCAGGAGCAAGAAATGAGCGGCAGAAGCTTTAACTTGTTCAGCCTCGTTGCTTTCTTGTTGCATGTGCATACAGGGATTTCTGGACATCAGAATGAAGAAGTGGCTGAGGAACCTGATGACCCGCTGCATCGCCATTGCGCCCAGCCTAGTCGTCTCCATCATCGGCGGTTCCAGTGGCGCTGGCCGTCTCATCATTATTGCATCAGTGCGTAACATTCCACCTTCACAATGCAATGATCAAGTGGCACGTCCACTCTAATTAAGTCCATTATGTGCTACTCAAACATGTGATCATGTGAACCAAAAGTTCTCAGTAAATAGATGCTCCTTCTCAACATTCTAGATATACAAAGAAAATTAAATGGGTTAACGATTTGCAATTTTGATGTAACCTTCCATGCTTGCAGATGATACTGTCCTTCGAGCTACCGTTTGCTCTCATTCCCCTTCTAAAGTTCAGCAGCAGCAGCAGCAAGATGGGTCCCCACAAGAACTCCATCTACGTAAGCTCATGACAGCAACGTTCTTGTTTCTTGCTCTTTGGCTACACTTACATGCATGAATAATATCTACACATTATTTGCTTGAAATGTCCCATTCGTACCGCTGAGGCGTTGAGTACGCCTTGGCGAGAAAAAGTTCATCATCCCAGCATGCCATGTTCTTCAATAATAATTTGTGCTCATCATTGAGGCAATGAAAGAACACGTCCAAGCCGAGGAAAACAAACAAATTGCAACATCCAGATCTAGTTTCTGCAACAGCCAAAAGCTTGAGCAGTTAACCAAAGCACTGTTGAAATTTACCTAATTGATGAGTCTCGTTGTGTGCTTGCAGATTATAGTGTTCTCATGGTTCCTGGGGCTTCTGATCATCGGCATCAACATGTACTTCCTGAGCACGAGCTTCGTGGGATGGCTTCTTCATAATTCGCTGCCCAAGTACGCCAACGTGCTCGTTGGCGCCGTCGTCTTCCCGCTCATGCTCATCTATATGTTGGCTGTCATATACCTGACCTTCAGGAAAGACACAGTAGTCACCTTCGTTGCTGACTCCTGTGAGGCCGACACTGAGAAGGCTAGGGAGATCATCGAGGAAGATGAAGACAAGCCTGTGCCGTACCGTCAGGACCTGGCGGACATCCCTCTACCGCAGTAGAAGACTAGAGTGTAGGTAGTTTGTACGCCATCTCTCGGTTCATAGTTGGACGTTTCTGACTGAGTGACTATTGAAAGGTAGCTACTCATCAACTGGACCACGCATTTCAATTGGAACATTCCAATCGAAGAGGTTCAAGAGTACATACGTGTAAATGCCAAATAAACAGTACATGCGAATTGTAGTTTCATGTCGGGTTGAATTAAGTGTGCATTTTCAAAACAATGGAAGAGTGAAGTGTAAATGAACGTCAAATTAAGCATGGTGAAAATTGAAAATCTTTTGAAAATGCGAGCTAATTAATCCATAATCGACACATTGTCTTTATAGTCCCCACCAAAACTGTACGATACAGCTGAAGCCCAACAACAACCTTCGATAAAAATATAACTCAAACATTGAACTAACGAAAGCATATACAAATCCAATATAGGAGGAAACAAAAAACCCTCACCTGTGTCACGAGCTATAGCCAACCAAAGGTTAATGTTGAAATAAAACATTAAAGAAAGGTGCGATTTGAAACGAGATTGTAAAATATGATTGGCTCACGTCTAACATTAAAAGACATGATGCTAGCTTAGTCTCTCCTGAACCAAGGAAATTCAGTTAGCTATATGCAATTCTCACCCAAAGCTTGTCCAAAAGAAATTCTTAAAAGACCGGAGAAGTTGAGGTATTGAGAAAAAGTACTTGGATGAATAACAATATCAATCACAATTATTAGTATCACGAGATATATGGTATTCTTTATATGATAACCAAATCCAAATCTTGCGATATTTCTTTTGTTGATTGGTCTTGTAAGATGAGACCACGTGCAAATAAATGATAAATTAGGCACAGTCAATTAATTGCAACTTCCTATCGGTAGCTAGCTAGCCGCCCACAAATAAAAAACTGGCCATATTGCTAATGATTTCTTGTTAATAGTACATTTTGAAGAAATAAGATAGGGAAGTATATATATGAACCATAGGTGTTACAAGTGGACAACAACTATATACTTTGGTTAGCTGTTCTTCAATTGTCAACGAATCCTACACATCAATTCATTATTTTTCTCTCGCAGCCCATGGTGACACTCCATTTGGTTTATGATGCACACAATTTACCTAGATTTAATATTTCATTGTTTGTCACACATCAGAACGCTTGATTAGTATATATATTAGCTCCAATAATACTGTTTTAATGCATACATATGACAGGATGTGACCTGCAAGAACTGGTATATTATACTGGCTAGACGCTGACTTACATTCGTAATATTATGGTGAGATTGAATCCATAAATGAAATGACTTTGGTCACCATCAGTTACTTGATATTAAAAATTTTGGAAATAGAAGTGAGTCTTTGTGATCTCCCATATACCTGCTACGGGATCCAGATTTATAGCATTGTCTTCAAACACCTTATTTGTTTTACTTATTTAATCAGTCTTGCTTGTTAATATTTGACTAGTTCCAGCTTCATATAACTATCCATTCTTTTCCTTGTGTACTATGCTTCATATATTATTCCAGGTCTATGGGCAATGTACTATTGAGAAATACTTTTCTTGGGTCAGGGGAAGAATTTGCACATAGGTCTTGCTGGCTTCATATCTGCAATAGAATGTGTTTAAAAAAAGGCTACTTCATTAGTTCTTCATGTTTGCTCGTTCTTGAACTATTGGAGCTTATAAGAAGAGAAGCAGATAGTTGGAGATGGGCTACGGTGCTACGGAAGACGGATATTGCGATGCACCCACGACAAAATGGTGGTCATAGAGAATATTACAGAGCAACCACTGGAGCAGGACTGAAGCAAATGCAACGAAGATGCCAGAGGACAGGGACTGCAGAAGCAAAACATTCTACAGTATGCAGATAACAAGCATGAAGAATTTTGATTCATAGAAGATGCTTGCCATGTACTCCCTCCGGTTTTAAAATATTGACACCGTTGAATTTTTATATCAACTTTGAGCATTCATCTTATTCAAAAAATTTGTTCAAACATGCAAAATTTTATTATTATTTGCTTTATCATTAATGGAATTTAAATCACGGCTAAAATTTTTGCGCATTGAAATACATTTTTTTAAATAAGACGAATGATCAAAGTTGATGTTGCAAAGTAATGGTTTCAATAATTTAAAAACCGGAGAGAGTAGTTATGGAAATACTGGCCGATAGCAAAAAGGTTGGAAATAGGGCAAGAGAGGGAGCCCCTAGAGGGGAGGGGAACCAATGAGTCTAGGGATGGCCCACCTATTGTCGCGCACCCCGTCTCCGAGATGCACTGTGATACACATATCAGTCCCTGGATCAGTAGCTGATACGCACAACACAACAGAATATATATCGAAAGCATACTTTGAAAGGAAAAACTAACCTGAGACAGGACTTTTAGTGGCCACACCATAAGGATCTCTACAATCCTACACCGGTTGACCAATTAAAAGTAGAGCAAACAGCGAACACCAGGGCCCAAATCTACAAGAAGACATGGGAAGCAGAACGAAACCAGCACAACATCTACGCGATCCTCACTGTCTAAAACCACAGATGCAGACGGGTGAGTACATAAGGTACTCAGCAAGCTCCAACACTAAGCGAAGGTATAAATATAGATGTACATTGGTTGTAGCAAAGATGAGACAGCAAGGTCCATGTTACAAAAAAAAGCCAGTTTTATGCAAGGTTCACTACTGAAGATTTCAAAAGGGAGTGAAAGCATTTATTATCCATATATTAATAAGTTGGACCTGGGGGAGTACAAACCGTTCCCACTAGTTCCCTAATTTTTAACTGGAAGGGCCTCCACTATCCCCTCCAGACACTTTCCAAAGCACGGGTGGCTACACCCACTCATACTTCAAGGCAGTATAGAAAATTTAATCGTAGGGCGCCCGAACAGTAGCATGTCAATACCGTGACAACGGCCTATCCGGAAGGATTTTTAACTCTGCAGAGGTTGTACACTGTACCCACAGGTTATGCTACTCCTGATCATTAGAGTTGCATAACGCTTATTCTACATCTACGCAGTTTTCCACAGATTCCACGCAAGGTGCAAACAAGGGCCATCCCTCGGGGTTTTCCAGGCCGTCGATGACGCGTCGGTACATTCTCGGAGCCGGATCGTGAATATCCACCACATTTATGCCTTTTTCTGGTCCCCTCCAATCCCCGGGTATTACCAAACCAGGGGCTATATCCGCGGGCTTACGCTCCCATGACGCGGGCAATTACCGTCGAAGGCCAGGCAGCGAGTCATCTCACGCCCTTCTCCTGTTCCCTTGTGTCTTCACTACCGACCCCCCAGTGGTTCGATGTGGAAAGAATACGTAGAGGGAATAAGTCCTGCCCAAAATGTACAGGTTCTGTGGTTGCACGAGAATTACCAAGTCGAGAGCTAACGAACCGGTCCTTATATGGCAGGGGTGGCGGTCTCGTCCACGGCAGGTGGACCACAGTGAAGCCTACACACCTATCACCGTCACCTCAGGTGAGCCCCACCCCACGGCCAGTAACATCCCCTCTTCACCTAGCACCAGTTGTTCTAATCCCGCCCCATTTTATTTGTACTCACACCACCAAACTCTTTCAACTCATTTTGCAAACTCTTCAGCTTTGCGCCCAACCTACGAGCTTCTCTTCATACGTAGACCTTCTGGTCCCTCTTGAGGCTTGACTCTTCCTTACACTCAGCGTTATCTACGCGAAGGAAAAGCCTAGTAAAACTACTGCGGGAGAAACGAAACTCAAGAAGGAGCGATAAAATCCAAAGAACTTCAACTAAGAATCAGATAACACCGCGAGAAAAACTTAGGGCAAGTCATGTATGTTGCGGTGCCTATTGACTTAGAGTGAGGTTCAGTGAAGGGTTAACATGCATTCTCGCTAGTACGAGCGGGAATGCGGTGTGTAATTTATGTCATTTTGTTCATACCTTAGTAATTTAGAATTATTTACTATTTGTTGGCCATTAGATTTATTCTAATTGATACTTAGTGCTTAAGCTATATCGTGAGTGCACGGTGTGTGATTCCGAGGAATGGGCTCATGAATGAGTTATCCGTGCGTACCGTGCACTTGCACTTATTGTTGATCTGTACTTATATCGAAGCGTCATTGTTTTAATATGTGAACGTGACCTATGACTGTACATGTACTAGTGTGTGCTAATGCAAGGTAGATGCATAAGTATTCTAATCAGTATATGCTTAATCTTAACATGCTCGTAGGTGGTCGTGTATCTAGTTATTAACTATCTAGTTATGCTGCTAGTGCGAGTAGGTGACACGTGCACCAACGTGTGCTGATGTGTTGAACGTGCTTTCTGGTGACTAGTTCCTTGACTATATTATACAATTGAACTCCTATACTAAATATATGGTATTACTTTTGGTGCGGTGATGGGCATGCTATCATCATTAATTATCTAATTTGTACCCACCTGAGTGTTTTACTTTAGGTAATTAATGATCAATTACCTAGTCTAGTGTATATAGCTAAACTTCTAAAACTAGCAAGTGGTACATGTGTGGGTGAATGCAAGACAGAATGCTTATAGGCTGCCATCTAAGCAATCATTTACTTTCTAATGTTTAACCATTTGTATTTAACTATTAGTCATATGCTTCTAACCTTAGACTAGATTACTTAGTGCTAACATGGGTATGTATACTATGGTGTGCTAAATAATGGGGTTATGTTATGCTG
The DNA here is from genome assembly GCA_001602315.1 of Zoysia pacifica. Classification (NCBI taxonomy): domain Eukaryota; kingdom Viridiplantae; phylum Streptophyta; class Magnoliopsida; order Poales; family Poaceae; genus Zoysia; species Zoysia pacifica. The sequence continues at coordinate 94,634 of BCLH01000454.1, forward strand.
TGGCGTGCTTTAGCTAGTGTAAATCTATGCTTAGGATGCATCATAACTAAAGACTTGCACTAACAACGATAAAACCAAAAGAAGGAACAACGATTAAACTCTGCGAAGAACTTACTATAGAAGCGAATCGGCAAGATCGGAGGTTGGCTGAGGTTTGGAGGATTCGATGTGATGGAGCTTGAGATAATGGTTCCAGTGGCACCAGGATCACTGAAAACTTAGTTAAGGTGTAGCGGTGGTGAGACGAACAAGGTGTTCACGATGGAAAACAGGAAATCTCCCCCGTGGACACGCTACCCAGCAGGTGTCCACAGCTATCGGTCGTGTGTGTGCAGGTGTGAAACAGGGGATGAACTTCGTGGTGATGCTGTTAGCTGGTCTGGGACCGAAAACTGGCAAAGGCTGCATGGACACTTAGTTAAGGATCACTGAAAACTTAGTTAAGGTGTAGCGGTGGTGAGACGAACAAGGTGTTCACGATGGAAAACAGGAAATCTCCCCCGTGGACACGCTACCCAGCAGGTGTCCACAGCTATCGGTCGTGTGTGTGCAGGTGTGAAACAGGGGACGAACTTCGTGGTGATGCTGTTAGCTGGTCTGGGACCGAAAACTGGCAAAGGCTGCATGGACACTTGGCTCGGCCTGTGTCCACGGCCTCTGGACACATGGGTGCTCATAATCGGGGGTTTCTCCATGGACACAGAGTTCTGTGACGTGTTCGTGGACATGTGAACATGTGAGCGGTGATCGTGTCCATGGACACGTGGACTGTGACCGTGTCCGTGGACACATCAAAGTGAAAGTTCTGGGTTTTGTGGGAGTTCGGGAATTCGTGGATACGGGAGAATGAAAGTTCGGGGTTTTATGGAAGTTCAGGGTTCACGGGAAAGTTCAGGGCTCACGGGAAAGTTCGGTGTTCACGAAAAGTTCGGGGTCACGGGAAAGTTCGGGGTTCACGGGAAAGTTCGGGGTTCACGGAAAAGTTCGGGGTTCACGAAAAGTTCGGGGTTC
>BCLH01000454.1:95758-140700 GCA_001602315.1 Zoysia pacifica
TCGGAAAGTTCGGGGATCACGGGAAATTCGGGGTTTTCGGAAAGTTCGGGGATCACGGGAAATTCGGGGATCACGGGAAATTTGGGGTTTTCGGAAAGTTCGGGGATCACTGGAAATTCAGGGATCTCAGAAAATTCGGGGTTTTCGGAAAGTTCGGGGATCACGGAAAATTCGGGGATCTCGGGAGATTCGGGGTTTTCGGAAAGTTCGGGGATCACGGGAAATTCGGGGATCACGGGAAATTTGGGGTTTTCGGAAAGTTCGGGGATCACGGGAAATTCGGGGTTTCTCGTGGACACGGGAACTGTGATCGTGTCCACCTGTGATCGTGTCCGTGGACACGTGAAATCGTGACGTGTCCGTGGACACGTGAAAACTGTGACGTGTCCGTGGACACGTGGAAACTGGAAAATCGTGACATGTCTGTGGACATGTGGACACGTGAAAACTGTGACGTGCCCGTGGACACGTGGACACGTGAAATCGTGACGTGTCCGTGGACACGCGAAATCGGGAATACCGTGACGTGTCCGTGGACACGGGGACACGTGAAAACTGTGACGTGTCCGTGGACACATGGGCACGGAAAAACTGTGACGTGTCCGTGGACACGGGAACTGTGATCGTGTCCGTGGACACGTGGACATGGGAAAACTGTGACGTGTCCGTGGACACGTGAAAACTGTGACGTGTCCGTGGACACGAGAAAACTGTGGCGTGTCCGTGGACACGGAAGAATATCAGTGCTCGTGTCTTTGTCTGTGGATACGTGGTCAATGCTGTAATTACCAGAAATGAGCAAGGGTCTTGATGTAAAAACAAATAAGACTATATCGTGACTAACATGAAATTGGGGAGCTTTCTGTAAAGGGGTCATTACCATACGGAATGCGGCAGGGACTGATATGCGAGAAAATCGGACTTCCAGTGGCTTGTCAGAGAACATCAAAGGAATCCTTGTCACTGCATATCCGTTAAGTTTAAATTTCAAAGAAGACTAGGGCCTTTTTGAAAAAGGGCTTTACTGGATCAGGTGGCCTGTTACCGTGAGCTGTGGACCGGTGGCCAGGGTCCGGTCCACGCCGTGGTCCTCACCGGCGGCTGGCCGGCCGGTGGGCCTCGAGCCCCAAGTGACGAAGCACAAGGGCGGCGCCGGGGAGCTTCCTTATGGGTTCAAATGGGTCGAGGTGGCGCCCTGCAGTGCCAGCACCGACGAAGGGCGGCGCACGGTGTCTGGCCTCCAGGAGCAACGGGGTGGCTCGTAGTTCCGTCGAAGGAGTAGGTGGGGCTGCCGGAGCTTGAGATGGGGCGCAATCGAGGCAAGAGTGCCGGTGAAGCTCCCTGGGGTTCTTGTCGCATCAGGGAAGGGCCGTGCCCGGCCGGCGATGGGGCGCAGGGCGCACGGTAGGGCGGAGCTCAGGTTTCGGCCGCGGCCAGGCCGATTGATGGCGTCCAGATGGAGATGGTGGAGTGCTGTAGCGCACGAACCGCTTCATCGAGGAGGAGCTCGCCGGAGCAGGCACGCCTGGAGGGGCGTCGGCGCCGGGGCGATATCGGCACGCCGTGGCGACGGGGCGCAGCTTCGGCCGAGTTCCGTCAGAAATCAGAGAACTCCCGAGGGAGAGCAGGCTGTGGGAGGTGGTGTAGGCGACGTGCGGCGCTTGGCGGCTGCGTGGCAACATGGTAAGCGGCAGAGCAGGCATGCGCGGCGCGTGGTAGGGCACGTGGCGCCGCGCGCTAGTGTGCTGGCCGGGCCCGTGAGGAAGAAGACAGGGGAAAAAGGAGAAAGTCGCTGGCAAGTGGGCCCGCCGGATTTTCTATTTTTCTGATTTTTTCCCGAATTTCAGCGACAGTCTTCTGTTTTTCCTTCAAAAGGTCAACTTGCCGAGCTCTGATAAATGTGAAATTTTGCAGGGTTGAAGAACTTTTCAGGATGAACAACTTTCGTTTTAGGATTATCTTCAAATTCTGAATAGATTTTATTATATGAAATTCGGAGGATAAATGGATATTTGAATGGAGGAAATTAATTTGGACGAGGTCAAATGGTTCAAAAGAATTGGATGTTTGGAATTCAAGGACTTCGATGGGCTTGAAATTACAAATGATTGAGTTCAAAGGAATTGAATGGGTTTGAAATTTAACAATATTTGGTTGAATTTAGGGTGCAAGGAATGAGATTAAAAACGCAAGAAAATAAACGGAATGAAAAAGGAACAAAACGCGGTCAATCACTTGTCACACTTCAAATTTTAATATTTTGAAATCTTCAATTTAGATAATTTTTAATTTAGTTAGGTTTTTGCCTTTTGAAATAGGAAAGAAAAGAAAAGGTGAGAAGTGAAAAGAAAAATGTTAGGGTGAAAGTTAGAAAAATTTTGAATTACGCATTTTTAAACTTGCTCTAAACTTCGGGATGTCACACCTATCAGCGCTGATTTCACTTATGGGTTGAGCGGAACAACCCAAATTACTTGTTTATAGTAATCATATACTGCCTTCATTTCTAAATTGTTGTCGTCATTTGACTTTAAATGTTTTTTTTAGCTATTCATCTTACTAAAAAAAATCGTACATTTTGTTACAATTTGCTTTATCATTAAAGATATTTGAAATATGACTTATAACTTTACACATTTGAATTGTTTTTTGGAATAAGATGAATGGTCAAAAAAAAATATTAAGAGTCAATGACGACAATAATTTACGAAGAGATGGAGTAGTTTCTAAGAATAGGATGAAGAGTACAATATGTTACCTCAAATGGAAGGCTTCTAAAATCATGTGCTCTTGGGATTATTTATTTTGCAACCGTAAGGATGATAAAACCTTTGTTGAAGCCACACGATTCACTGCTTTATGTGTTTGTTAGTAAATTTGTTGTATTTACCAACAACTATCTTGGAATAATATGTGTGATGTAGCTTGATAATTAAAGGCACAGAGAGCCCTTCTAAAGTGGACCAAGTACTCTTCTTTCATCTCCCAAGAGGTAAGACATGAATTTGATCTCATCTGTTGATTTGAGCTGAAAATATAAAGAAACAAATTAATATCAATCGACAACATATCCATGGTTACCGGCACCTACCAAAACCTACTAATTACTTTTCAAACTGAATGATATTGAAGTTAATAAGGCAGATTCTACAGTAGACACAAATGATTATGGATCGTCCATTTGTGTTGATCTCGATATTTAAATTGTTCTTTTACCTCTTAGGAGGTAAAAGCTCTCCAATAATTATTAATTGCAATATCATTCAATTTGGAAAGTAAAGGGTTTTGGTACATGACGGTAATCAAGTACACAATGTCTGCTTATATTAATTTATTTTCTTATATTTTCTACTCAAATCAACGGGTGAGATCGAATTCATATCTTTATCTCTTAGAAGGTGAAAGAAGAGCACTTGATCTACTTTAGAAGGAGTCGTTAATAATTATTGGAGAGCTTTTATCTGAACAATTTAAGCCTCAATATCAACACAAATAGACGGTCCACAATCATTGAGTCTATTTTAGAATTTGAATCATTCGAGTCTATTTTAGAATTTATCTTATACAGGTGATGTTTGCTCTTTTTATCCTTGCATGCAGAGACTGGAACAAAATGGGTCGTCTCGGTTTTGGTTTGACATCTCTAACGCCGAGATGTCAGGTGATTCAGCCATTAATGAAACAACTGTTTTGTCCTGTCACAATCGTGCTGTTTCCGGATGCTGAATTAGGTAAAGGTACCTCATTTTGTCACTGTAATACCGCTGTCATCCTAGCGCATGTGACACTGGCATGACCACGGTTCTCCGTAAGCCCTGGCAGATAGACCTATGTAAAGACACGAAAAGGATGTTCCACTCGCAAAAAATGGAGAATGGGGCTGACTTTGCTTTCTTTCTGAACGGTTGAGAAGAGACATTAAATTTCTGCACCCCACAAGTCGCTATTCTCATCCAAGAAGTAACTGATGAAATGCGCCAACGTTCTCTGCATCTGCACAATGGTTCACCTGACGAAAAGTGAAGCAAAAAGGAAGTAGACAGAATGCAGACAGCAAATGATCCTAAGAATTTATAAAATAAAAAAGTGATACAATAGCTTCTAGTGCAACATGTAGCAAGGATACTACTTGATAAAAAAAAATTAATTAACAACATATAGAGTTCAGAAAACATGCCAAAAGTTCATTTCAAAATTCATATTTAATATTGTGATTAGAAATATGAGTAATACCATGATGGTATGCAAGACAAGATTGATCCATGTCCCATGCCCAAAGGGTTGCATGTGTGACGATGAGTTAATCGATGAATTTTTAAACGATGCATACTGTTGATGCCGAAATAGATCCCATGCCGACACACCGCTCGCACGTCCGTGTGCGGAAACGCCGACGCTTCTTTAATGCCGGGTTTGGACAGCACCTAGGCAACCCCTCTTTAAGAGGAACCCCGTCGGAGGAGGATCATATTAGGGGTGATCCGGGCTTGGTTAGGCCAGCCGGATCGCCTTCAAACATCGCAAGGACCAAGGAAGAACAGCACGAGGGGTCAAGTACGGAGATTAGGGTTTGGAGAAGAATAAAATGTAAAGGCAAATGATAGGGGCGATTGGGATGGCTCTCAACCGGCCATGGGCCTCTGTTTTATAGAGGTGGGATAGTCTTATCCCGCAGGGCAACTGATCTCTCAAGTTAGGAAAGAAATTAGAATCAATCTGCTGAAAATCTTCCTAAATCGACATCACCGGAGCATCCGACAAAGTGCCGAATACTCCGGTGATGGGAGTCTCCGAGATAGAGTGACGGAGTGTCTGTTGTGTAAATAAAGGAACCCGAGAAGGCTCACCGGACAATCCAGCATCGTACCGGACACTCCAATGGGTCTCCAGTCCCAACTCGAGACGGTTTGCCGGACACTCCTGTGTGATGCCGGACACTCCGATAGGCTAAGTGCCCCAATCCAAGAGGGCCTATTGGATACTCTGGAACTATACTGGACACTCCGGTGGGCCAGATACCTGAAACCCGAGAGGGCTTGCCGGACACTCCGGTACCGTGCCGGACACTCCGGTGACTCTGATTTTTGGGTGTCAACGTATGCCCCTTGTTTTTTGGAGAAGTTTCTGCACCATAAAACACTCTAAACACCCGAAAACCCCTAAGGGCGATGGTCCTCCCGACTAATCGGCCATCATAGCATTTTTTGGCAACGATACTTCATATCGACCGTTCTCTTCTCTCATGTTTCTTGCCATATACTTGAATGATACTTTTTCAAGTATCGAATGTTAAGGGCCCTAGGTAATGACTCTCCCTGGATATCTTCCAACATGTATGTATTCCTGGCAATGACTTTTACCTCTCTATATGGTCCTTCTCAACTAAGAGACCATTTTTCAAACTTATTGCTTTTTGAGCCTACGGGCAGAATAATTTTCCAAACTAATTCGCCCACCTGAAAAGTTTTGGCTTTTACCTTTTTATTGTAGGCTCTAGCAACTCGCGCTTTGTCTTTCTCAATTTTCCTCAAAGCACTTAAACGCTTATCGGTGACATCATCAATATTATCTAGCATCAAAGCCCTATACTCATCGGTGGAAAGTCATTTTGTTTAGCTAACCTTAGAGATCCAAGATTTACCTCGACGGGTAAAACAGCCTCTTGTCCATATACAAGTTCATAGGATGTTACCTTAGTCGCCCCATGCCTATATATCCAATTGAGCCCACAATGCTTCCGATAAGACTTCATACCACCTCTTGGGATGGTCTTCTATCTTTTTCTTAATATGTTTGATCAACGTTTTATTACTAGACTCGGCTTGACCATTGGCCTGAGCATAATATGGAGATAAATTGAGTATCTTAATTCTGTAGGATTCGGCAAACTCTTTGACATGACCGGACGTAAAAGAAGTACCTTGGTTGGTAGTCAAAGTCTGTGGTATGTCGAATCTATGAATAATGTGCTTGGTAAGGAACTCAATTACCTCTTTATGCGTCATGTTCTTGAGAGCCACCGCTTTGGTCTATTTGGTGAAGTAATCCGTCGCTACTAGCACGAAGCGGTGTCTGTTCGAAGATGGAGGATGTATTTGCCCTATGAAGTCAATTCCCCTTCCTCGGAATGGCCACGACTTTACGATGGGGTTCATCATGACAACAGGTGCCAATTGAATATTTCTAAATCTTTGGCACTCTTCGCATCCTTTGTAGTAACGATAACAATCAGCAATCATGGTTAGTCAATAGAACCCGGCCCTTCTTAATAACCATTTCATTTTCGGAGCTGATTAATGCGTACCACAAATGCCTTCATGAACTTCCCCGATAGGCTCTTTGGCCTCATCATCACCGGAACATTTTAAGAGCAAACCGTCTCTCGTTCGGTGGTATAAGTTACCATCAATCAAAGTATACTTGAAAGCCACATGCCAAACCTTCCTATCCACATTTTGGGTTGGACTACGAATGTATGAAACTATGGGTGACCTCCAATCAAGTGATTCACCACTATCATAGTTTGACATGTTAGTATCCAAATGGTCTAGTTCTAGCACCTCAAGCATCAGCTTCTTAATAACTGTAAATTTACCTCTACTAACATTGTAACTCGATGCTTGTTGCGTCAACTCATTTGCTTTACTATTTTTTATCCTAGGCACATGATGTATATTGAACTCATCCATCCCTTTAATGATGTCTAGGCATTTGTTCAAAATGGCATTCAACGATCCGTCTAAGCATTGAAAATTTCCAACAACTTGTTGCACTACTAACAATGAATCGCTAAAAGCCTCTACATGTTTAACCCCCATGGACTCCAACATCTCCAAATCGAACAACAATGCTTCATATTCGACTTGGTTATTTGTGTAATCATACTCTAATCGGTTTGAGAACTCAAAATGTGCATCATGAGCAGAAACCAACACTACACCAACACCATGACCCTCTTTGCAAACTGATAAATCAAAATACAACCTCCAAGGGGTAAATGTTACATAACCAACATCTAAATCATGCTCTAAATCAATTTGATGTTCAACAAGGAAAAGCATAGTTTCTCAATAAGATTGTACCTTCTTTCCGCATCCACTAACCGTCGGCTCACATATGTGATCACATACTCCTTTTCTTCGGATTCTTGTGTCAAAACAGCACCAATCACATAATCCTCCGCCACTATGTAAAGACAAAAAGGGACTCCACCCTTGTGTGCCCTAAGAACCGGCGGCGAAGACAAGTACTCTTTGTTCTTCTCAATAGCTTCTTGCTGTTTTGCCCCCAAGTGAATTCGATTTTATTCTTTAACCGAAGAATAGGAGTAAACGCATTGATCTTTCTCGACAAGTTAGATATAAATTGTCTCAAGTAATTCACTTTACCTTAGAAGCTTTGCAACTCTCTCTTATATATAGGCGCTTGCACGTTTGTAATTGCTTCTATCTTTTTAGGATCTACCTCTATGCCCTTTTCATGCATTATGAAGCCTAAAAACTTTTCGGCCGATACACCAAAAACAAATTTGAGCGGGTTCATATTCAAATCGAAACGACGCATTTGGTCTAAAGCGAGTTGCAAATCAGCCAAGTGAGAATCTAAAGCGGCTGATTTGATCACCACAACAGCTATGTAAACCTCTATGATGACACCAAGCAAATCATAAAAGATAAAGTTCATGACTCTTTGATATGTGGCACCCGCATTCTTTAACCCAAAAGTCATGACAACCCACTCAAATAATCCTACAAAATCAGAACATCTAAAAGCAGTTTTAGACTTATCCTCTTCGGCCATAAAGATTTGGTTGTATCCCATATTACCATAAAAAAACTAATAACTCTATGGCCGAAAGCATCATTAATCAACATATCGGCTATGAGCATAGGATATTCATCTTTAGGAGCGGCTCTATTCAAATTTTTAAAATCAATGCAAACTCTTATCTTACTCGTGTTCTTCTTCTCCACCAGCACGGTGTTGGATATCCACTTTGCATACCTGCAAGGTCTTATAAACTTCGCATCAAGTAATCGGTTAATTTTCTCTTTAATTCGATTATACATATTCGGTTGAATCTCCTCATCGGTTGTTTAAAGGGCCTAAAACCAAATTTTATTAGAAGTAGATGCTCAACTAGCTCGCCACTCAACCCGAGCATTTCATTATAATACCATGCAAAACAATTCACATATTCTTTTAGCAAACCGATTAACTTCATCTTATAATAGACTTTCAGATTTTTGTTTAGATAAGTTGGCCTAATATTGTCATCGCTGTCAAGGTTCACCTCCTCAAGAGGATCAGTCGATGTGAATTCTTGTTCTAACTTATCCATATCCTCTATTTCCTCTATAGCTTCGCACATATCGTTCGTGTTGGATCGATAGTGTTCCACTCTCTTTTGCAACCAATCAAGATTAGACTCTATTAAATTATATTATATGGTTGAGCCGATTTTCCATCGGCTTTACACTGACGGATACAAAACCAACTCTAGTCACACTAAGAAAATTATAATTTGTCAAATCTAAACCAGATAAGCACTTGACGATGTCATGCGGTAAAGAAGATAATTTGGCCATAGCAACAAGCCAATGCATCCGCATGAACAACCTCTACATTATCACCAACCCATTATATCAAGAATTGATGCAATATGGAGGGAACACATCTATTAGCGTGAATCCAGTCACGCTCTAAGATCAAGCTATAACTACCACGCACATTGGTGACAAAGAAAGCGGTAGCCATGGTCTTGCTTCCAACGGTGAGCTCTATAGAAGCGACCTCCTTAGCCTCGATAGAGTCTCCTCCCCTACACCGTTCAAAGTCATGTTGATCCGGATGAGCTCGTCATCGGCCTTACCTAGCCTCTTAAACAAAGAATATGTCATTAGATTGACAATCCCACCGCCATCTACAAGCATGCGAGAAATCGGTGTGCCATTGATATAACCTCTCACATAGAAGGGTTTCAAATGGTTCTCCGATTCCTCGGGCTTCTCAAAGATAGTACTTTTCTACCCAAAGTCAAATTGTGCCATGACCTCTTCTTCCTCTACTAAAGAATAATCGAAAAGAGATAAACAAATGGTGTTAATGTCCATACATTCTCGAGGCGGTATAGGCTCATAGTCCAAGAGGTCGTCGTCGTCGAACTCAGACATATTGACCTCTCCCGTGGGTGAGGGTGCTGTAGAGTTCTCTCCTAAGACGGCGTCGGCCAAGCCTAGTGCCTTCGGAGTAGCCACCGCTTTCTCCGTCACCGATGGAGTGAGAGCCTCAGGCTCTTTAACTCTCCACTGCTTATCTTAAGGGACCATCGGCTTGATCTCGTTGAAGACCTCGTCCCTCTTCTTCTCTGCCTTCTACTCTCGAATCTTCCAGAGACGCAACCTTTGAAGCTTTCTCCTTTGAGTGTGGGTCAAGCCAGGTGGACACCACCTTGGTTGTGTGTACTTGGAGGAGCTCCTGCAACTGCTAGCTTCATGATCATGGGAAGCCTTTTCGACAGAATCATCAAAAGTGATTGGTCCCGTGAAGACTCCCCTGATTTTGACGTCGGTTGCGCCGATTTTTACGACACCTCCGGATGCATTTTTTTGATGGACAAAAGTGGAAGGTGCAGGTTCATTACCTTGCTTCGGGTGCCACTCTTGCTTAAGCGCAGTGGTGGAGCCCCCTTCTTGCACCTTGATCGGTTGAAACTTCGTTCGATCTGAAATAGGATTGGAGAGCCTTGTGAAGACTCCTCTCGGCCTGTTCCACCTGGATGAAATGGCAGGTATGACATCGGTGGAACGGGCATCGGTGGCATAGGCATCGGTGGCACGGGCACTCATGGTCCTATATATGGATGTCACATCGAGAATGGTGGGCAAGGCATATGATAGAATCATGGTGGTAGCACTCCGAACCCATGTGGAGGAGGAGGAGGGCCACGAACATCCGTAGCTGGCCTCATCTCCTTCCTAGGTGGGCTGCCTCCTCTCGGTGGTGATCTTGGCCGTTGTAACAGCCCGTAAAATCCGGTGTTGCGCTGGATTCCCCTCCCTTTCGTGGCCCAGCCAGCCTGTCAACCCTCTCTTGATCTCAACCGTCGATTTCACATCGATCCAACAACAGCCCTTCACCCCTCCGACCACGCCACCTTTAACCCTAGCCGCCAGCTAGTCCGGCCCTCGAACGCGCCTCCCCAACCTCAGCCGCCCACCAACCCCTTGGAACCCTGGCCGCCGCAGGAGAGCTCTTCAAGCCGAGCGCCCAGGCTCCTGCTAGCTGCCAGCTAGCACCAGCTACCCACCACCCTCACCTCCAGTCGTGCCCCGCCTCCCTCGTCCGCGTGCGCCCCCTGCAGTGCGCCGCCGCGCCGCCCCTGCTCGAGCCCCGCTCGCCCCCAGGCCGCTGCTCTGTTCCCTCGCGCGCCCTGCACCATGGAGACCTGCACCGCCTTGCCCAACACCTCGTCCCGCACCGCGCCGCCGCTCCAGGAGCTGCAAGCTGTCGCGCGCCCAACCTGCTTGTCCTCAGCATCGCGTCGCAGCACCGCTTGGGCCGTAGCGCTCCGGGTCGCCGCACGCGCGTGAGTGTCGCCCCGTCGACGACATCCTCGCCTCGAGCCGCTAGTCGCTGTGAAGTCCCCGATGCGCGTCGACCCCTCCTCGACCTCGGCTCGCCGGTCCTGTGCGCCTCGTCGTCCTCGCGCCTCCGGTTTCACCGCCTCGTCACCCTGGTCGTCGTCCTCGCGCCGACCCCGATGTGCGCCGTCCTCGTTGGTTCACCCCGTCGTCGACCCCGAGCCCTTCTCGACCTCGACTTTGTCCTCGACCGGCTTCATTTGTCAGCTGCTCGTCACCAGCCGTTCGTCCTCATCGCGTGCCCCTGCACCGCCCGTCAACCTCTATCTGCTCCGCCTCGTTGTCCCCGATCTCGTCCAGGCCCACAGCGGCACACCTCGTCTCGATCCTTGTCGTCCGGGTCGGGCGCTACCATATTGCCACGTCATCCGTCCTGCTCGCCATCAACGCCGCGCCCGATCTGCATCGCAGTCCACATGACTTCGTTTCCATCCGTGCTCGTCGTCGCGCCACATCCTCCTCTGGTTCTTCAAGTGTGCAAGGCAGGAGCTGCGGTTTCCTCCGGTGAATCTCTCTGGTTTGCTCAGTTCATCGTCTTTGGTGAGTGCGACTGTGCTAATTCTGGTGCTATTGTAGGCCTGGGAGAGCTAGCTGCAACCTTGGTGCTGAGGTTCTGCTGTTCCTCGTCAATCACCGTTGACCTCTCCTCGGAAGCAGAAGTCCAAGTAGGGAGCCAAGCCCAAGCGTCGTCGTCAACATGTTTTCCTCGCGAGTTCCACCTGTTTCCGGGTGTCAAGTCTGCCGAAGCCATCGATCCAGTGCAGGAGGCCGACGTTGAACTCCTCGTTGATCCCATCATCGCCTAGCTTCATCGCCGTCAGTTTTTCTCTAGCGGTGAGCAGCCTCGTCGATAGTCGTGTTCCATTCTGTAGCCATTAGACTAAGTATTAGCCATTGTTGTTGCAGTTCGATTCAGTCGCCGGAAGCCACGCGTGAGGTTTTCAGGTCTGAGGCTGTCTTTTCCGTCATCGCCACCCTTCATCGAACCGTCAGCCCAGCACCACCATCTTCAGTTCAAGCCTGTGATGAGCGCCCTTCCGGTCCTGCTCGTCGTCCTGCAGCGTCTTCGTCCCGTTGCTGTGCCGCTGCCTCATCTCTTGCATCGTCGTCGCCGAGCCGTACGTCTCGACCCCGTCCTGGTGCTTGTCCTCATCGTGGCGCCCCATCCTCGTCGTCCGACCAGCTCGCCTTAAACCCGTGGTGCCGTCCTCGCCGTTGATCTCGGTGCTGCCTGTCGACCTCGTCCTTGTGCCGCGTCTTCGGAGGACCAAATCGTCAGAGCGTGAACATGTCTTGCTTGCCAGGCTGCCGCACAACCGATGGTTGTCGTCGGAGGCAGATGGTTGAAACGTCGTGATGGCACTACCACCGTCGTTGCTCTGTCACCATCACTGCCGTTCCCATGGCGAGACCGTGATTCATGTCTTCTTTTTCGTGTCCGGTTGGTCCGCTGAGTTGGGAATAAGCCATGGTTGGTGTTTATTTCAGATCGGTGGATCACCGCCCTTCTTCGTGTTCGGGTGCCCAGGATCTGAGCTATGCCATCTTCGCCTCGGCTAGTGTCCCCGCAACTTCGTCTTTTGCTCAAGTTTCAGTGAGCATCTCTGTCTCTCTATTTAATTTCTCGTTGTTCCGTTTCAATTTGTGAGTGCTGAGTTCTCCATCTCTCTCATTGGTCGGTTTAACGTTGAGCCACCACTTGGAGTGCAAGTTCAATCGGTCGCACTGTTATTCCTGGGATCAACTCACCGATAGTCTTGTCGGAGAGTTCCTTGTGCCATCGACGTCGTCGGCTCTTTGTTGAACCAAGACATGGTGAGTTCTGTTCTCGTCTTTGCACCTTTCAGGTCGCTTAGCAAAGTTCGTAACTCGTGCCTACGAGTTGGTGCTAAAGTCTAAGTTTACCGTTGTGTGCAGAAATCGTTCCAGCTATAGGCCAAGGTCAAGCGGAGTCGGTTGTGACCGAACCAAGTTTGGAATCGTCCGGTCATGTCGAGTTTCGGCGTTGTTTTTGCCTTCGGTCATCACCCCTGTGGTCTTGCTCAAGTTTTGGTGAGAAATTCTGTCTTTTTGTTTCCTTTTCTGTTGGTTGGTCCGATCCGTAGCTCGTGTAGTGTTGAGTTCGTTCTCTAGTCGTGCAGCTGGTGACCATCCCGTGGGTCACGTGGCAGGCACCGTGTCCAAGCCTTTGGACACATGTCCACGGTCTGGCTGTGACCCAGCTTGTGGTCACGTGGCTGTGACTGTGTCCGTGCCTCAGTTCTTTCTTGTTCGGGCCAACGTGTGACTAGATCCTTGGACACGTGCCGTCTACCGTGTCCGAACTTCGAATGTCACATGTTCGGCTTAGTCCGTGTCTTTGATCGAGTTTTTGTTTGATCCGTGTATCCATCCGTAGAGTTTGTCCTTGTAGTTTTGAGTCGTTCTTTTCATTTCTCACCTGTTTTTCGTGCTGTTTGTCCAGCTAGAGGTGTTGCCGAGTTCTTGAAGATTGTCCTGCATGAGAAACTAAATTTCGGATGGGATCTCGACTCACAAGGCAAGCCGTGCTCCTTGACCAATTTTGATCATAGCTTTTAAACTGCATGTCTTGTTTGAAACTATAATTTGCATGTCAACTGTTTTAAAATATGCTGGTAACATTTCTAAGCCGTGCCTATTTATCGTTCCACATATTATGAGCCCTAGGACTGCTTTAGTACTATTACTTTACTTTCATGCTTAGCCATGCTTAGTTACATTTATTTACTATACTTCACACCTTATCACTATAAAAATGAAATTTGTGTTAAATGCTTTTGAACTGTGATTCAAATAGGTGTGTTTTGCAAATAACTCTATACAAACTATTTAGCGAGGGCAGGTAGGAGTATGAGGTGCTGGGGGACCTTTGAGAAGTCTCTGTTGGCGTATCTGTTGCGGGTACATGTGAGGTTTCAGCTTTTGGACCTTCCGAGAGGTTTGTTGGTTGTTGGTGTTGAAGTTGGAGAGATAGCCTGCCCTGGCAATTAAGGACCGAGTCCTTCGAGCCTTGTACGCTCAGTCGACAACCATGCACACCACGTTACCCTGTATGGGCAGTGGCTTGATCTTGAAGTTTGTCGAGACTGGTTGTTTATCCGTGGGTTGGCGGTGATGTGTTAGTGTGGTGTAGAGATATGACTCCCCACATGAGATCGAGATACCCCACCTGATCAGTGGTAGACTCCTCACAGCTCCAGAACTCGATTGCGTAGCCACTTGAGATCCCTATCTTAGAGGACGGATAACGCCAGTTAAAGCTTGTAGATGGGTCTTGTGTGGTTACTATATCGAGGGTTGCGGCCACGGTCCTTAATATGGTGCCACTTCTCGTGGGTCTAAGTGCATAAACTCTGCAGAGTTACAGTCAATGTGCATTGCCACGTCTTTTTTGAAGGACACCCCCTGAGTTGTGCTCCTCGTTGAGTAGTTTTGTTTTCCTTCCTCCTCTTCTATTTCAAAATATTTTGGACTCCGAGCTATGGTCGGGTGTGAAGATTACACCGGCATTTAAAATGAACCCGCGTTCGGGATAAAGGAGATCCTTGCGGGGCAAGATAATAAAATTGGATTGTTTTAAAATAATTTTTTTGCATCTTTAAAATAAAATGTTTTAAACTTGCATTTAGCACTTGAGCCAGCTGTCATCCTTGAAACTATCCTTTGCATGCACACATTGTTGATAGGTAGTGCACTGTTTGCTGAGTATTTACGTAATCACGACTTTTCATGCCCTTCTTTTTCAGAGGTCAGCTAAAAGATCGTTCTCGTCTGGTTCTCAGCTGTGGTTTGGGGGTTCGCTCCTGCACTCGAGTTGCCTGTGGAGGAAGAGATTCGTCTTGGTGCTTGCTCCCGCTTGTTGTTCCCGCTACTTATCCAGTTTTTGGATTCTCGGTAGTCTTGCTCTGCTTTGAGAAGTTCGATAAGTTTTTATAGATGATCTCGTTGAATTAATTTATCTTATCCTTCTTTACTCATTCTGTTATGGTTTCTCGATTGTTCACTTGTGATAAACGTGCTTGCCAACCTCTTGGGATTGGCGAAGGCACGTGAGATCGGGTCTCGATTATTGAAATCGGACTTTTGGTTCTTGTATTTGGCTATGAGATGGTCGAATGGGCCCCATCTTCCGGTCCGTGGCCTTGCCTTGGTTTATTTCCACTTGCCCACCTCTGGATTCTTTGGCTTTATCATCTTGGGCTGTGGAGCTTGCCCTCCGGGTCTAGAGCCTTGGATGGTCATCTTGAGGGACTCTTGACCATCGGAGGAATTCTCGAGCACCACCTTCTTAGAGGCTCGTTTCTCACTTAGAGAAATAGGCATGTCCTCCCCGATGATCATGTTCTTCCCTTTGGTTGTATCGGTTTGATGAGACCGAATCAACACCTTGGGGTTGAGCTCTAGAGTGTTGATGGGGAAGGGGTGCTTATCGATCTGCATCTCTTTAAGACTCAATCGTCCCTCATTAAGGGCCGATTAGACTGTCGACGGAAGACATTGCAATCATTAGTAGCATGAGAATAAGAGTTATGCCATTTACAATATGCTCTACGCTTAATCTCATTCGCTGAAAGTAAAGTGTATGCAATCTTAATGTATAAACCTTTGTGCAACTCATCAAATATTTTTTTGCATTTAGCTACATCAAAGGTGTATTTCATATTATTTATATTATTTTTCTAATTCTTATGGACCGGCTTGAGTGAATCACAAGCAAACGATTTGGCCTTAGATGGTCAAATGAACTCGGCAAGCAAAATGTCGTTTTAATCATCATCGGAGCTATCCAAATCATACTCCACAACATGCACGGTGTGGCAAGTCTTGTAATCATGTTTTATTTCTTTGCTTCGGCTTTCTTCAACTGAAGCCCTTTGTTGGAGGTGAGTAAGCGTAAGAAAGTCATGCCCCTTCAACTTCTCCCTAAGATGCGACCGCAAACCACTAAAAGCTAGGTCGGTTAAATTTTTTTAAAAATTGTCAAATTAAAGCATTGGTTCTTAACATCTCTAAACCGCTGGAGATAGTCAACGACGGGTTCATTTTTCCCTTGCCGAACTGATGTCAAATGTGACAACTTTAACTCATTATCCCCGAAATAAAAATGATTATAAAATTTACGCTCTAAAGATTTCCATGTGTAAAAATAAAACCCGGGGACAATGATGAGAACCATGAGAATGCGATACCGGTTAGAGATAAAGAAAACAACCGTACTTTTAAAGCCTCACTAAAACCCGCTTCTCCTTGTTGTGCTAGATATTGGCTAACATGTTTCAAAGTGGTTTGATATCTTCGCCATTGAATTTGATGAAATTGGGAACACGCCATCCAATTGGATATGGGACCGATTCAAAATACGCGGGGTATAGTTTTTGATAAATTCGGTCGCTTCCTTTAAGGTCCACCCCTAGCGTTTTACCAAATTGTTTGCTCAAGTCCTCCTTAATGCGCGACATGCACTCCTCTATGTTGGAAATGGGTGGCCTAGTAGATGTGCTCGGTGGTGGTGAGTGTACGCATGTTTTCATGGCGCTAAATAGTTTGTTAGAGACGGGGCCATGAGGGATACCCGTACCGCTTGGTGGAATAAGTGATGTGCTATATGCAATAGTATGGTAAGGAGGAGCGAAGTTAGCCAATTCATTTAATCGGTTCATGGCTAGATTGGGGATGCTAGTGATTGGCTCTACGCTAGCGGGAGACACAAACAACGTGTTAGTTTGCATATGAGATAGAAAACTAGTTTGCCCACTAAACGAGTTCAACGGCATGCCAGACGGAGGTTGTTCTACGCTAGACGTAGTGGGCGCCAATGTACTAGTCAGGGGGCCTACATGTGCAACGTTAAGAAGATGATGCAATACTAGCATTCTTAGATGACTTAGGCACATTTTCATGAATCATGTATTGCATATCATTAGTCAAGACCTTTTTAAATCGGCAAAGTGTTACAAAAGGTCTTCAAAAGTAATGGGAGGGTGCGAAGATGTTCTCACATTGGCAGCACCCATGGCCGCGTCGTCGACGACGGTCGGAAGAACAGGCTCCTTCACTTGAGAGATCGCACCTTGACGGTCCTTCTTGAAACACGCCAAATACTCCTACAGCTCCCGCTCTTCCCGCGCCTTGCGCGCCTCCTCGGAAGCCTTTCGGCTCTCTAGGAACGCCTTACGCGCCTCAGGCAACTCCTTCAAGGATGGCATGACGATGTTCATCGTGAAGATCTCGTAGTTCATGGTGGAAAAACACGATTCGGTTTGTGCAACCAAAATCACTCACTCCCCAGCGGAGTCGTCAAAAAGTGTGTTGACGCTGAAATAGATCCCAGGCCAACACACCGCTCGCATGTCCGTGTGCAGAAATGCCGGCGCTTCTTCAACACCGGGTTTGGACAACACCAAGACAACTCCGCCTCAGGAGGGACCCCGTCAGAGGAGGATCATCTTAGGGGTGATGCGGGCTCGGTCAGACCAGCCGGATCGCCTTCAAACGTCACTGGGACGAAGAAAGAACAACACGAGAGATCGAGTAAGGGGATTAGGGTTTGAGGAAGAACGAAATGTAAAGAAAAATGATATGTTCGATTGGGATGGCCCTCAACCGACCATGGGCCTCTGTTTTATAGAGGTGGGATGGTCTTATCTCGTAAGGCAACTGATCTCTCAAGTTAGAAAAGAAATTAGAATCAATATGTAGAAAACCTTCTTAAATCAACCGGAGTGTCCAGTGAAGTGCCGGAGTATCCGGTAGAGTGCCGAAATGTTCGTTGTGTAAATCCAAAAATCCGAGAGGGCTCACCGGACAATCCGGCATTGTGACGGACACTCCGGTGGGTCTCCTGCCCCAACCTGAGACAGCTTGCCGGACACTTCGGTGGGCTAAGTGCCTCAACCCGAGAGAGCCTACCAGATACTCCTGCCACTATATCAGACACTTCGGTGGGCTAGATACCTCAAACCCGAGAGGGCTTGTCGGACACTCTAGCAACGTGCCAGACACTCCAGTAACTTTGATTTTTGGGTGTCAACACATAAGAAGAGTTCGCTAATGCAGAAAGCTATAACTTAACATGCAGAAATGTTTCAAAAATCTCGTAAAAACATGCATGTAACATACACATAATTTTTTTCATTTTCTGAAACAACGCCATATACAGAGCTTTGCAAATGCATAACCCTTGTTCCATAAGGTTAATTGGTTTTAGATTGTGAAGTAAAGCAACCCAAGAAAAGTAATATATTTTGCAACACATGGATGATGGAAAGGTCTGTCATCAACTGTTGAATTTAAGTACCCATTTTGGGAACAATGTTATGAAATCCAGATAAGGTACAGATCATTTAGGGATAAATTAACTTCTAACACTACACCATCCTGTAGAAGGACATCTAAAAGAAACCTAGAGAGCTAACTGTTTTGGAATGATGACTTTTGTCAGCAGTGTGAGCTTAACACAATACTATTTCTGTGAAGTGATTAGCAATCAAAACTAAAAGTTTTACGGTAGATTGAACTACCCACAAATGGTTGCAAGAAAACTTGTCTTTATATTGCCATACACAACCTCAGAAAAAGAAAGAATACTTCAATGCATGGTTTGGTTACATGGATGCATATTGACAAGTACATTTTAAAGGCCGAATAACAACTTGGAAATAAAGTACATGATGCTTACTTTATGGATACTTGGATGCATATGTTTTCCTTTAAATAAAACACTTTTTTTTTTAATATCAGGATGCATGGTGTGGTTAAAAATGCACACCATTGGCTTGCTGACAATGTGTGAGCCCTATGTATCGGGAAGGCAGTAACCAGGATTCATATTTCCCATGTAAATCTCTTAGGCCTTGTTTGGTATCGATTCTTAGAAAACAGCTTCTTTGGAAAAACAACTTCTTCAAAAAAAAAATAGCTTCTTTAAAAAAATAGATTCTCTACAAAAAGTATTTTTCAAACCATTTGGCAAAATGACTTTTATTGTGATTTCAATGTGTAAATGAGAGGAGAATCCATGAGAAGCACCATTTTTAGTGCTTTTGGCTCCTAATAGAAATTAGTGAAGTGCTTCTTGGGGAGGGAATCTAGAAGCACTTCTTGTAAAACCGTTTGGTGGACATTTTGTTGAATCCAGAGCAAAAGCACTTTGAAAATCCGTACCAAATGGAACTTTAAGATAATACAATGTGACACTTCCTTTACTTCTCTTACGAAGCATCATTCTCTTGTGGTATATAGGGTTAGCTTTCAGGTTGATAGATCCATCAGGGACAAGGGCTGGAAGAGATTACAGCACAGGGTCAAACCAAAAGTCATAAATGCTGTGCTCCATTCCATTCAACCAGTTAGCTTTATAAACAGCATGAACAAGCAACTGTAAAAGAGTGGATGGAAAACAATAGCTTCATTTGCACAAGATAGAACAGGAAGCCAAGTGGCAATAATCAAACTGCATGTTTTTACCTTCCAATTTAGTTAGAATTATTGACTATTGACAGCATACCTAACACTAGACTTTGGTAGTTACAAGTTAACATCATCTTAAGGAACCAGGGAGCAGTGACATATGCTTACATTCTGATCACTGCAGATGCTCTGTTCTACCAATCTGAGTGGATTGTTTCCTCCATGTGACTCCTTTTCTTGTATGAGCCTTGTTAGAAACTGTTGACACCCAAAAATTGTCGAGCCACCGGAGTGTCTGGCATATTGCCGGAGAGTCCAATAAGCCCTCTCGGGTTTGAGGCGTCTGGCCCGCCAGAGTATCCGGCATAGTATCGCACCGTCCGGCAAGTCCTCTCGGGGTTAGGCACTTAGCCCATCTAAGTGTCCGGCACAAAGCCGGAATGTCCGGCAAGCCCTCTCGGGTTTGGGGCATCAAGCCCGCCGGAGTGTCCGGACCATCCGGCAAACACTCTCAGGTTTGGGCATTCAGCTTACCGGAGTGTTCGGCATGATGCTGGACTATCTGGCAAGCCCTCTCGGGTTCCGGTAGTTTACACGACGGACACTTCAGCATGAAGCTAGAGACTCTGGTCACCGGAGTATGCGACACATTACCGGACACACTAGTGGTGTCGAATTAGGAAGGTTTCAGGCAAATCAATTCCAATTTGTTTCCTAATTGAGAGGATTCGTTCATCTGTGGGATAAGACCATCCCACCTCTATAAAACGGAGGCCCATGGCCGGTTGAGTGAATGCCTAATCGAACCTATCATTTGCCTTTACATTTTGCCATTCTCAAACTCTAATCCCCTCACTCGATCCTCATTTGTTGCTCTTCCTTCATCCCAGCGATATTTGAAGGCGATCCGACTGGCTTGACCGAGCCCGAATCTGGTATTGAAGAAGCGCCGGTGTTCCCGCACACGGACATGCGAGTGGTACATTAGCTCGGGATCCGTTTTGACGTCAACACACTTTTTGGCGACTCCACTGGGGATCGAGTGATTCCGGTTGCACAAACCGAATTGTCGTTCTCCACCATGACCTCTGAGATCTCAATGACAAACATCGCCATGCCGTCTTTGGAGTAGCCTGAGGAGGCTCACAAGGCGTTCCTAAAGCATCGGAAGGCCTCCGAAGAGGTGTGCAACGCACGGGAAGATCGGGAGCTGCAAGAGTACTTGACGTGCTTCAAGAAGGATCATTGAGGCACTGTTTTCTCAAGAGAAGGAACCTGTTCTTTCGACTGTCATTGACGACGCGGCCATGGGTGCTGCTAGTGTAAGAATACCTTCACACCCTCCCGTTACATTTGAAGACATTTTATATTACTTTGCCGACATAAAAAAGGTCTTGATTAGTGATATGCAACACATGATTCAAGAAAACATGGCTAAGTCATTTAAAAATGTTGGTGTTGCATTATCCTCTACTCCTGTTGCACATGTAGGTCCTTCTACTAGTGCATCGGCACGTATCACGACTAGTATAGAACAACCTTTGTATGGTATGCCGTTGAACTCATTTAGTGGGCAGACTACTTTTCAACCTCATATGCAAACTGATGCTTTGGTAGTGCCTCCCTCTAGCGTAGAGCCAATCAATAGTATCCCCAATCTGGCTACAAGCCGATTGGATGAATTGACCAATTTTATTCCTCCTCACCATACCATTGCATATAGCACAACACCTATCCCACCGAGCGGTACGGGTATCCCTCATGGCCCCATAACTAATGAACAATTTAGCGCCATGAAAATGAGCATACACCCTTCACCACCGGGCACATCCACTAGGCTACCCATCGCCAATATAGAGGAGTGTATGGCTCGCATTAAAGAGGACTTGAGCAATCAATTTCGTGAGACGCTAGGGGTAGATATCAAAGGGAGAGACTGAATGTACCAAAAACCATACCCCACATATTTCGATTCGGTCCCTTATCCTATCGGATGGCGTGTGCCCAACTTCGACGAATTCAATAGCGAAGATTAAGACTACTTGGGAGCATGTTAGTCAATACATCACGCAACTAGGAGAGGCTTTGAAAGTGCGATTATTTTCGTTATCACTAACCGGAACCGCTTTGTCATGATTTTCATCATTGTCACTGGGTTCCATTTATACGTGCGAGTCTATAGAGCGTAAGTTTCATGATCATTTTTATTTCAGGGACAATGAGTTGAAGTTATCACATTTGACATAGGTTAGGCAAGGAAAAGATGAACTCGTCATTGATTATCTTCGGTGGTTTAGAATGTTCAAAACCAATGCTTTAATTTAATTTCTGAAAAAGACCTGGCTGACCTAACTTTTAGTGGTTTGCGGTCACACCTTAGAGAGACTGGAGGGACACAATTTTCTTACGCTCACTCACCTCCAATAAAGAGCTTCGGATCAAAAAAGCCGAAGCAAAGAAATAAAGAATGATTACAAGACCCGCCACAGCGTGCATGTCATGGAATACGATTCGGATAGCTCCGATGATGATTCCAATGATATTTTGGCTGCAGAGTTTGTTTGCCCATCTAAGGCCAAATCATTTGCTTCTGATTCGCACAAACTGGTTCATAGAAATCAGAAAGATGATATGAAATACACTTTTGATGTAGCTAAATGCGAAAAAATATTTTATGAATTGCACAAACGTGGATACATTAAGATTGCATACACCTTACCTTCGGCGATGAGATTAAGCATAGAGCACATTGTAAATGGCAATAATTCTTATCCTCATGCTACTAACAATTGCAATGTTTTTTGTCGATAGGTCCAATTGGCCCTTAATGAGGGACGATTGAATCTCAAGGAGATACAGATTGACAAGCACCTTTTTCTCGTCAACACTCTAGAGCTCAACCCCAAGGTGTTGATTCGGCCTCACCAAGCCGATACAACCAAGGAGAAGAACTTGATCATCGGTAGGAGGGTGGTGCTAGAGAAGTCCCCTAGTGGTCAAGAGTCCATCAAGGTCACAATCAATGGCTCGAGACCTGAGGGGGCAAGTTCCACAGCCCAAGATGTTAAAGCCGAAGAACCCCGAGGTAGGCAAGTGGAAGGTGAACCAAGCAACGCGACGGATAGAAAGATGGGGCCCAAAAGCACCTTCGACCGTCTCATGGCCAAGTACAAAATCAAAAGACCGATTTGAACAATCGGTCTGTGATGCGGCCAAGGTCGTCACCGAGAGAGGACATCCCACCTAGAAAGGAGATGAGGCGAGCGGTGAATGTTCGTGGACCTCCTCCCCCTCCCCATGGGTTTGGGATGCCACCGCCATGGTTCCCACCTATGCCTTGGCCGCCGTTTCTGGTGTGGCACCCGTACATGGGATCATGGATGCCCATGCAACCAATGCCCGTCCCACCAATGCTATACCCACCATTTCATCCAAGATGGAGCGTGCCAAGAGGATATGTCTTCAAGAGGCTCTCTGGCCCTATCCCTGATCGGTTGGAGCCTCAACCGGTCAACGCACGAAGTGGGGGCTCCACCACTATGCATAAGCAAGAGTGGCGCGCAAGGCAAGGTAACGAACCTGCCCCTTTGACTTTTGTCCATCAAGAGAGTGCATCTGGAGGTGTCGTTAAAATTGGCACAACCGATGTCAAAATCGAGGGAGTTTTCACGAGACCGATCACGTTGGATGATCCGATCAAAAAGGCTTCCCATGATCATGAAGCTAGCAGCAGCAAAAGCTCCTCCAAGTACATGCAACCGAGGTGGTGTCTGCCTTGCTTGACCCACACTCAAAAGATGAAGCTTCAAAGGCTGCGCTTCCGGGAGATCCGCGAGACGAAGGCGGAGAAGAAGAGGGACGAAACAATGAAACCAAGCTGATGGTCCCTCAAGAAAAATAGTGGAGAGCGAAGGAGCCCAAATCTCCCACTTCATCGGTGACGGAGGATGTGGTGGCTACTCCGAAGACACCGGGTTTGGCCGATGCCATATTGGGAGAGGGTGCTGCAGCACCTTCGCCCAAGGGAGACGTTGACATGTCTGAGTTCGATGACGATGACCTCTTGGACTATGAGCCTACACCACCTCAGGAAGGTATGGAAATCAACACCATTTGCTTGTCTCTTTCTGATTATTCTTTAGTGGAGGAAGAAGAGGTTATGGAAAAATTCGACTTTAGGCCGAAAAATGATATTTTTGAGAAGCCCGATAAATCGAAGAACCATTTGAAGCCTCCGTATGAGAGGAGTCATATCAATTGCACACCGATTTCTCACATGCTTGTAGATGACGGTGCTATTGTTAATCTAATACCATATTCTTTGTTTAAGAACCTAGGTAAGGCTGATGGAGAGCTCATCCGGACCAACATGACTTTAAACAGTGTGGGAGGAGGAGACCCTATCGAGACCAAAGGGGTCGCTTTTATAGAGCTCACTGCTGGGAGCAAGACTATGGCTATCGCTTTCTTAGTCGCCGATGTGTGTGGTAGTTATAGCTTGATCTTAGAGCATGATTGGATTCACGCTAATAGATGTGTTCCTTCTACATTGCATCAATTTTTGATACAGTGGGTTGGTGATGAAGTAGAGATTGTTCATGCGGATGCATCGGCTTGTGTTACTATTGCCGATTCATCTTCTTTGCTACATGATACTGTCAAGTGCTTGATCGGATTGAACGACGGATTATGATTTTCTTAGTGTGACTAGGGATGGTTTTGAAACTGTCAATGTAAAGCCAATGGAGAATCGGCTCAACCATATTATGTGATCTAATGGAGTCAAATTTAGATTGGTTGCATAAGAGAGTAGAGCACTATCGGTCCAACACGAATGATATATGTGAACCATAGAAGAAATAAAAGATATAAATAAGTTAGGACAAAGATTTACATCGGCCGATCCTCTTGAGGAGGTGAACCTTTATAGTGATAGTAATCCAAGGCCAACTTTTATAAACAAAAATCTAAAAGCCGATTATAAGGTGAAGCTAATCAGTTTACTAAAAGAATATGCGGACTATTTTGCATGGTCTTATAATGAAATGCCTGGGTTGAGCCACGAACTAGTTGAGCATCAGCTTTCAATAAAATCTGGTTTTAGGCACTTTAAGCAACCGATGAGAAGATTTAACCCGAATATTCATGATCAGATTAAAGAGGAAATTAACCGATTACTTGATGCGAAATTTATAAGACATTGCAGGTATGCGAAATGGATATCCAACATTGTGTCGTTGGAGAAGAACACGGTAAGATAAGAGTTTGCATTGATTTCAAAAATTTGAATAGAGCCACATGTAAAGATGACTATCCTATGTCCATTGCTGATTTGTTGATTAATGATGCTTTTGGTCATAAAGTTATTAGTTTTTTTTATGGTAATGCGGGATATAAGTAAATCTTCATGGTCGAAGAGGATATGTCTAAAACTACTTTTAGGTGTGCCGGTTTTGTAGGATTGTTTGAGTGCGTTGTCATGACTTTTGAATTAAAGAATACGGGTGTCACATACCAAAGAGCTATGAATTTCATTTTTCATGATTTGCTTGGTGTCATCAAGGAGGTTTATATAGATGATGTGGTAATCAAATCGGTCGCTTTAGATCCTCACTTCGCTGATTTGCAACTCGCTTTGGACTGAATGCATCGTTTCGGTTTAAAAATAAATTCGCTTAAATGTGTTTTTGGTGTATCAGCCATAAAGTTTTTAGACTTTATCTTACATGAAAAGGGCATAGAGGTAGGTCCTAAAAACATAGAAGCAATTAGAAATGTGCAAGCGCCTACATGTAAGAGAGAGTTGCAAACCTTCTAGGCAAAGTAAATTACTTGAGAAGATTCATATCCAACTTGTCAGAAAAAATCAATGCGTTTACTCCTATCCTTTGGTTAAAGAATGAAACCGAATTCACTTGGAGGCAAAACAGTAAGAAGCTTTTGAAATGATCAAAGAGTACTTGTCTTTGCCGCCGGTTCTTAGGGCGCCTAAAGGTGAAGTTCCTTTTCGTCTTTACATAGCGGCAGAAGATGATGTGATTGGTGCTGTTTAGACACAAGAAGCCGAAGGGAAAGAGTATGTGATCACATATGTGAGCCGACGATCAAGTATGATTTGGATTATGGATCATTGAAATCCATGAAAGACCAAATTGTTACTAATATTATTGTTGAACATCAGATTGATTTAGAGCATGATTTAGATATTGGTTATGTGACATTCACCCCTTGGAAATTTTATTTTGATGGATCGGTTTGCAAAGAGGGTCAAGGTGTTGGTGTAGCATTCGTTTCTCATGATGGACATTTTGAATTCTCAAACTGACTAGAGTATGATTGCACTAATAACCAAGCCGAATATGAAGATTGTTATTCGGCTTGGAGATGTTAGAATCCATGGGGGTAAAACATGTAGAGGCTTTCAACGATTCATTGTTAGTCGTATAACAAGTTGCTGGAAATTTTCAATGCTTGGATGGGTTGTTGAATGCCATTTTAGACAAATGCCTACATGTTACATCATGTTCCTAGGCTAGAAAACAGTAGAGCCAATGATTTGGCACAACAAGCATTGGGTTACAAGGTTAGTAAAAGTTAAGATTTTTAGTCATTAAAAAACCGATGCTTAAGATGCTAGAGCTAAATGACTCAGATACTAGCATGTCGAATCGTGACGGTGCCGAATCACCTGATTGGAGATCTTGCATAATTTCATATCTTTGTAATCCAACCCAAAGTGTGGATAGAGAAGTTTGACCTGTTGCTTTCAAATATACTTTGATTGATGATAACTTATACCGCTGAACAGGAGACATTTTGCTCTTTAAGTGTTAAGGTGATGAAGAAGCCAAAGTGGCTATAAGGGAAGTCCACGAGGGTATTTGTGGAACACATCAATCGGCTCTGAAAATGAAATGGTTATTGAGGAGGGTTGAATTTTATTGGCCAACTATGATTGCCGATTGTTATTGCTACTACAAAGGATGCGAGAAGTGCCAAAGGTTTGGCAATGTCTAGTTGACCCCGCTGCCATGATGAACCCCATCATAAAACCATGGCCATTTCAAGGACGGGAATTGGATTTTATAGAGCATATATCCTCCATCTTTGAAGGGACATCGCTTCATGCTAGTGGCAAACTTGACCAAGTGGACTGAAGCGATCGCTCTCAAGAACATGACACACAAAAAGTTAATTGAGTTCCTTATCGAGCATATCATTCATAGATTCAACATCCCACAAACTTTGAGTACAGATCAAGGTACTTCCTTTATATCGGGTCATGTTCAAGAGTTTGCCGAATCGTATGGAATTAGGTTACTCAATTCATCTCCATATTATGCTCAGGCTAATGGTCAGGCCAAGTCTAGTAATAAAACATTGATTAAGCTTATTAAGAAAAGATAGAGGATCACCCCAAGAGGTGGCATGAAGTCATATCGAAAGCTTTGTTGATACATCAGATATCTAGGCATGGGGCAACTAAGGTAACACCCTACAAGCCGGTGTATGGGTAAGAGGCTATTTTACCTGTCGAGGTAAATCTAGGAGCTCTAAGATTAGTTAAACAAAATGACTTATCCACCGATGAGTATGGTGCTTTGATGTTAGATACTATTGATGAGATGACCGATAGGCGCTTGAATGCTTTAAAGGAAATCAAAAAAGACAAAGCACTAGTTGCTAGAGCTTACAATAAGAGGGTGAAAGTAAAAACCTTTCAGGTAGGCAAATTAGTTTGGAAAACTAATCTGCCCGTAGGTTCCAGAAGCAACAAGTTTGAGAAATAGTCTTCTAGTTGGGAAGGGCCATATAGAATAGTAAAAATCATTGCTAGGAATGCATACATGGTGAAAAATATGAGGGGCGAGTCTTTGCCTAGAACCCTTAATAACTGATAATTGAATAAGTATCATCCAAGTGTATGGCAAGAAGCTTAGAAGAAAAGAACGGCCAATATGAAGAATATCGCGGCCAAGAATGATGCAATGGCCGATGAGTCGTGAGGACCATCACCCTTAGAGGTTTTTGGTGCTTAGAGTGTTTTATGGTGCAGAAACTTCACTAAAAAAACATGGAGGCATATGTTGACATCCAAAAATTGTCGAGCCACCGGAGTGTCTGGCATATTGTCGGAGATTCTGGTAAGCCCTCTCGGGTTTAGGACGTCTGGCCTGCCGGATTATCTGGCATAGTGCCGAACCATCCGGCAAGCCCTCTCGGGTTTGGGCACTTAGCCCACCAGAATGTCCGACAAGCCTTCTCGGGTATGAGGCATTAGGCCCGCTGGAGTTTTTGGCATAGTGCAGGACCATCCGGCAAGCGCTCTCAGATTTGGGCATTCAGCCCACCGGAGTGTCCGGCCCAATGCCGGACTGTTTGGCAAGTCCTCCCAGGTTCTGGTAATTTACACGGCGGACACTCCGGCATGAAGCCGGAGACTCCGGTCACGGGAATATCTGGCACTTACTGGACACTCCGATGGTGTCGAATTAGGAAGGTTTTTGGCAGATCAATTTCAATTTGTTTCCTAATTGAGAGGATTCGTTGCTCTGCAGGATAAGACCATCCCACCTCTATAAAACAGAGCCCCATGGCCAGTTGAGGGAATGCCCAATCTAACCTATCATTTGCTTTTACATTTTGCACTTCTCAAACCCTAATCCTCTCACTTGATCCTCATTTGCTGTTCTTCCTTCGTCCCAACGATATTTGAAGGCGATTTGACTGGCCTGACCAAGCCTGGATCACCCCTAAGACGATTCCCTCTGACAGGGTCTCTTCCGAGGCGTGTTGTCTAGGTGCTGTCCAAATCTGACGTTAAAGAGGCACCGACGTTCCCGCATACGGACGTGCGAGTGGTGCGTTGGCCCAGGAACGACGTCAACACGAACACATAGTTTTAAAAGGTGTTTGCATACCTCTGTGGTAGAGCATGGAATGTGACCAAAATATTGAAATGATGTGGACCAACGTTCTGCCATTTTGAGACTGAGTCAGGTACAACTTTCATAAAACCACGCAGCTCAACTCTCATTGGCAGTTTTCTGTAGGAAGGTAGACTTTCTCTATGCTGATGTTTCCCTCAAGTCCTGAACAGAAAGTAATTCTAGTGTCAGTGATTGATGGCGTGAATGCTATCGCTCCCTCTTCTTTTTGTTCCCCAAAATCAGTCTTTTACGAATAACGTTATGCTCTCTGCAGAGTTTTATTAAATAGAGGGTAACTGAGGAACTTCCACTGTACACAGGGATGGAAACGACAAGAACAAAGCCAAAGTTGACATTAGAGTAAGCTGTTGACCCAAGCAAGGAAGGGGGTTTTGATCACTTCTTTCATCCTATGTGCTTGCATGTGTCATTCATCTTTGAAATTTCCTTTCCAAACATTGATATTTGCTGGGCAATTGTAAAACATAATGCCTTACCTTTGCGTCCAAATTTGCCAAGCTGCTATGATGAATGCTTCCATGAAAATATGTGATTGAAGGAATGTCGTGTTGACTCCATCATTCGAAGGCAGTCCCTGTTGCCATAAGATGCCGGATCTGCTGCCGACATCAGCGTGCAAAGCTGCAAGTGAAGATCAGGTTCATGGCCACCTCTTCCAGCTGATTCTGACAGAGGAAGCAAGAGTAATTGTTTCCTTCAATTTTATGAATTTTTTCTTCGAGGGTTGTTCCTGTGTTGAACCAGTCCAACAGTAGGAGCCAGTAAAAGACTCTTAGCTTTGGGTGGTTGGATGTTCTTGAAAGTATAATTGTTAAATGTTTTTGACGAGTATTGTTGATGTAGTGCCACTTGTTTTTATCATTGTCTTGTAATTGATGGTTCAGGAAGAAAACGTTAATGCTACCAAAAAAAAAAAAGAAAAGTAGTCTTTCACAAGGAATCGATTCAGCAAAATACTTATGTGTTCAGGAACAATTTGAAATAAAAATCAAAGTGAGCGGATACGGAACCCACCAATTGTGAAGTTAATATAATGTTGTTGTCTGGAGCCAATTCCTGACTATTACTAGCCATCTAATCATATAATTTAATTTCATTGAACTCAGATTAGTTTTGCCGTCAATTTCCATAATCCCAGGGAATAAGATGGCTTTTGGCTGAATTGCACAGCGCAGCACCCAGTCTTTGAACTTACAAATAGAGATCCAAATTTGCATCAAAAATGGTGAACAAGTGCTACAATTAAGTATGAGAGACTTTTTGGTATTAATTGTTGTCCGTGTAAACTTACTCAAAACAGCTTCTGGAATCATACATTATGCACTTCCACGTGAAATATTTCTATGACACAAAATATGATATCCATTTCCCATTCAAATGAGTCCTAATTTTTAACAAACTACTGAACTTTCACTAGACATTGGAGAACTAGGATTTTCCCATTACATTATGCAAAACTAGCACCTATTCACGAACTTATACCATCCTCCCACAATACGTTGTTCCGCCCCGTTCCTGTAATTTGCCACACATTCATCATCACCTAAATCCATCCTTGAAGTTCCCTGATTGACCTTAACTAAACCAAGAAACAGAGCCACACACTTTATCACTGTACAGCCGCTTGGGTCGCACGAGATCCCAAAGGTTGCCATCCACCATGTTCAGCTTCCGCGGGTCCCACAGGCCCACAACGGAGATCCCCAGGAGCTCAGGCAGCCCGTTTGCCACCGCCAGCCACGGAGCACAACCACATCCTATCAAACCCAATGGCGTCGGAGCAGGGGAGGGTTGGAGATGGGCCGGTGGTGGGGAGCGTGCGGAGGAGTGACGACATAGCGATGTGATTGTCAGGTCGAGGGATAAAGGGGTCAGAATATGGTATCCAAAACAACAAATCATGAACACTCATGAAGTCGAAACGCAAGCAACGGAGAATCACCGAAACAAGGTCAGATCACGGGCTCTCTCCTGTGTCCTGAGGCAGGGATCACAGGGAGAAAATGAACTCTAGAATTAAGATGAACACTCCAAGGATACAAAGTACTTTCGCTAAACTATGCAACTAACTAAGCATATTCCCTCTTTGCTTTCCTCAAAGCTATAGCATCTCCTTTTATTCCCAGCCAGTTACAGACCAGCTGGCCAAACCAAGCAAAAAGGTAAAACAATGGTTAACTTTGTTTTAACAGAAGGATCAGCGGGGCGGAGCCAGCCGGGGTCACCCGCTTGAGCGATGGAGTCAAGCTTTTGACAAACAGTAACAACAGTGATTTTCCTCTGATTTAGCTGAAAATTGTTGGTGTCAACTGACACCAACAAGCTCACTTAGCTCCACCTTTGAACAGCAGTAAAGAAACCCATCGTTCAAACGGTGATACTTAATCCCAGCCGTCCGTCTCGGCGCCATCCTCAGGTCATGACAGTGATTGGAGCTAAGTACTGAGGAGGTGACGAGATATCAGCGGTGGAGGAGGAGGAGGCGGCGCATGGCCCGCGGGAGAGGGCAGGATAAGTGCTCAGGGTTCTTAGGCCTGCCTTAGAACGCGAGAATGTTTTTCGTTTTTTGATTTTTTTCTGTGAAATTAAACTGATTTTTTAAAATTTATATGAGATTTTTGTGAAATTTCTGCGTTTCAAAGGAGGCCTTAGTGTTTGGCAAAGATGCAGGGCCGTGTGTGTTTCCTGCTGCTCTGCCCCGAGTGTGGCAGGAATCGGGATCCTAACCAGTCTGAGCCGTCCATCATAGTTTAGGTTGCTCCAACGGTCGCTCCGGAACACAAGGTCAATATGCCGAGAAAGATGGTAGCAAAAGTACTGTGCCCTGTAGCAAATCATGATGCTCGTGTTACTGTATCGATGCGTTAGCCACGCGTTCGTCGCTAAACCACACTGACAAGCCAGCATGCAGTCGCTCAGCGACCGCACCTGATCTCCACCGTATATCGAGCAGAGGTAGACTCGCGGCAGGAAATTAGAGTTCCGGTCTGAATCTTTGGATCGGAAATGGGATTCACATTAAAATACAAGTCCCTTTTACAACATCTGGGAGATTGGTTGCTCTTCATTTTTTTTAGAAATGTTTGTTCATCATAAATTATACAAAGTGAGGAGAGCTGTCACTTTGTAAATTTTTAATTACTAATAGGAAAGAAAAAAGGGAAGGTGAAGTGACGCAAGTTTGTTATTAATAATATTTTTATCAAACTTATAGCTTTTCCATTTTTAGAAAGCTAGCAAATCAATTACCTTTGTTAAAGGATGATAGGTCCATATTGTCTAACGGTTAAATGACAAGTTGCCACACAGGCATGTGTCACTCAATCTATGAGCAGATAGGTGTGTATGAGAATTGATATCTACATGGCACCTTTTATCCACTGTTTGGGAGATAAATAGCAGTAAGTATTAGGAGTACTTTGTAAGTTCGCTGACTCATTGAACCGCCGTGGATTCATCTGCAAATCGCAATTCAGCATAGACCGGCGCCTGATTTTTTTATTTTTTTTCCATTTCCACACCGGGCGCACTCGGCGTCCCAGTCCCACCGCTCGCGCCCACGCAGCGATGCCCCCGGCGACGGCCCCTGGCGACGGAGGAAGGTGGGCCAGGGACGGCGAAGCCCCTCTTCCAGGAAAGCTACCCCGCGACACGGAGGAGTTCGGCTCGGAGTCTGGCTCCGACAGCGACGGCGATTCCGAGTCCGAAGGCGACCTCGTCAGGTGCCGCCTGCCTCGGCGCCTCCCCGTCCCCCCTCATGGAATCTCCTTCGAAATATCTCGTGCAGATATGAATATTCTTGTTCTCGTTGCCTGGCTTTTGATGCTTAATTTCGCGGCAGCGACCTGAGGGAGATCGTGTCCCTGTTGCGGCTGATCAAGGGCGGGGCCAACAAGGACGGCCAGGAGATGTGCCAGCAGATCATCTCCAGGTGACCGTTTCCTTTTCAGCTTGGTTACAGAAGTTTTGTTTTAGTGTCAGGTTGCTTGGTTGGTGCCCGTCGCACCTAATGCGGCCTGGGTTGAATTTCAGTTGTTTTACTTGTGCCATCCTTTTTTCAGAAGATGTGGTTAGTTACATTTTGCTGATAATGATGTCTCCAGACATAGTTTTTCTATTGTCAGAAACTCTGAATGTACTTGTTAATGTTGTGCTGGGATTCTGCATGACTGCATTTAGGGAATCAAGATGAATTTTCCTTTTCATAACCGTTTCCATCTATGTAGAGACAGGCAGCTGTGTAGAATCATTGACAACAGATTCTGAGACCCAATATTGTCTGAAGGGTCAAATGGTGCCTTCATATAAATGATTGTATTTTCCGCATTTTATCGACTTTGATCATGCAAATCATGATCTGTTGAAATATAAAAGTTTAATATGTATTACTACAATCTCCTGTCACTGATGGTTTTCTCAATCAACAGTGCTGCAGAGGATATTCAGACTATGCTGGAAGAAACCCAGAGGAAATTTGAGCAGGAAAGGTATTTCACTGCCTATAAATTTGTATTCATACATTTAAACATAATCATAATTTGAGTATAGAACAGTCTTTACACTTGCTAGTCAACAGTAATATCTGAAAGCTTAATGAATCAGGAGGGGCCAATCAGAAACCAGTTACTGATCAAACTACAACTAAACTAATCTGTGTTCATATTTACATGTGCAGGCAAAACTTGTTGAAAGTACTGTCAAACACTTCCAAAGAGGTACTATAGTTCATATGGAATTGTCTCCCACTTTACTCTTATGCACTAAAATGACTTGAGATTTGTATATTAGCAGTGTGAGAGTTCACTGAATGAAGAGTACAGCAAGTTTCAAGAAACATATGAAATGTTCTGTAAAGAAAAGGATGAACACATGCAAAGTTTCAGAGGTTAGTTTGTACGCTATTGCCATATAGACCTGCTACACCCTGTCTGAATAAGATATTGACCCATCAACTGACACCTTTAGATGTCATGTTATGTAGACCTATTCGCAAAAGTTGAAGTTGAAAAGAGGAAATTACATCAGGAGTATGAACACCATAGTAAGTAGCTCAATAAATCGCCTGTTTCATGTTGCATAATGATGCTAGCCTAACTGTCATTCTTTCAAATAGAGAAGTCAGAGACCATCACGTTATCAGAACTTGACAAAACATTTGCAGAGAAAATAGCATATGCAGAAAGATCTGTCAGAAGGATGAAGCAGGTAGATAAATGTTTTATATGCTCGTTTTTTTGTTATGCAATATTTCCAGGCTCCAGAACTTTATTGATAAGGCGCATTTTTGTTTTGTGGCTTTGTTTATGCAGGATGACAAGTCCTTTATTGTATTTCGCAAGTCCATTGGCTCATCCCTAGAGTGTGGCTCTGATGATGATTTTGACTTTGAGGACTGATGATGCTCGCTATATGGCATTTCTTTTGTAGGGAGGCAATAGACGGAATTTATTTATTCTTTCTTAATCCTTTGTTTTATGCAGAGTTATATAGTTACCGGTGTTACAGAGCTCCCTTGATAATATAGTTTAGGTTAAATGCATCCCACAGCAGAACGCATGCAGTTTTTATCAGATTCTGTAGGATGTAATTTATAGGCAGTGATGCGTACATAGTTTTCGATCTTTCGTCAGATTGTGATAACTTTTGATACGGTAGAGATATAACACACAATCGATCCGGCTTCAAATCAACATAATTCGAACTTCATAATCACGGCACTACTTCTCTTCTGGTTATCAACCTCGTTAAGAAGGTTAATTTTAACGTGCGAATGGAAGAAAAATACAAGTAAGAACAAGAAAGAATATAACTCAATTATAAATCACGAAGTTAGAATTCAACAAACCAGTAAACAGGTGAAATTGTTTGATAACAGATTAAAAACTAAGCAAAACTTATCTTTAATGATGCAGCTACTGTTTATATAGAGGTTAAGACGTTTCTAACAGATTCTGGATGTCATATTATTTCGACGATTTTTGAAGATTGAAAGTATTTTCACACGGAATTAGATCCATTGGAAAGCATATCTGTTTAGCTTTTTATCCATATATAGAACGTTCAAAAGGAGGTTGTATGCGACTGGGGTATCCGTTTTAGTGTTGGCTACTCCTGTAGTCGACTTAGACTCGAACCCGAGTTGGATTGAATCTCCTTCGAGATTGAACATACCTTGCTGATCTTGATCATATTCAAGTCCTTCTTCATGTTTCTCTTTACTCTCTCCAATGTTTCTAATCATGATAAAGTTACTAGGTAGCAATTTATTTTCAAAGAAAGTAAGATATGTGTTTAAGAACAAGCTCACCTCAAATCTTAAGTGTCGTGCATGAGTTTTATTAATACTAATTTAAAAAGTCTTGTGTGTATCTAAAAGAGTGATATCCTCATCATCCTCCTCTTCTTATTTTGAAGTCGTCCTCGACTTAAGTTTATTGTCGGGACTTTAACTCCACCATGCCCTGCAACCTACATAAAAAGGTGGAGGACATGAGAGTATTTGAAAGCAATCACTTAGTGACTTAAAAATCTTTATAATCTCATTACTCCTCTTCTTGATGGAAAGCTGTACTCGGCTTGCTCTCTTAGGTATCATGATACTTCTGCAAATAGTTAGTAACATGAGCATACAAATAGCTAAAAAGATCACGACATGCAAACAAGGCATCTTTGCACACTAAAGCATCAAATAAAGTATTTTTATCATAAAAATCAGCAAGATGAGCTAAAATATATTTTTGAAATAATCCGCATTATCGACATTGGTATCACTCTTATGAGAAGCTATAAAGTGTTTTGTTTTAGAAAAACTAGATAAACATGACATGACATGATATTTTGTATTTACATCATCTAGTTTATCATTTATTTTCACCATGCAAGAGGATTTCAAATTTGAGTAAATATAAACTATATGCACCATAAACACACCTCTATGATGATAGTTGCATGTAACATAAAAATTAATCCTAATGAATAGAGGCAATTTAGATTGGGCAAGTATCACTCCCTCTACATAACTTAGATCACAAAAAGCATCATACTTAATATAACTCAAAGTTTTTGGAGAAGATAACAATTTTATCTCATCATTGTCATATGTAATGGGAGTTAAATGTTCAATTTCAGCACTAGTGAATGGATAAAAATTAGAAATATCGAGTTTATTCACTTTTTGTTGTATAGGAAGAATAGAAATATCGGCACACATCACCTCATTATCACAAGAACTAGTGGGCAAATCAAACATTGACAATGATAAATGGATAAAAGGTGATATTAATGGTTGCTTTACAAAAGTAGGATAGACAAGAAATTTTAGCATAACTAAAATATTGTCACCTTTTCTAGATTGATGTGCAATATGTTTCTTCTTATTTTCAGCAATACCTTTTGGCGTGTTATGATCCGTCTTATTTTAGGCTATGCATAGAACATTGCTATCTCTTCTTTTATCACGGTTGTATCACGTTTTTTTTCTTGGTTGATCCCAATTTTCTACAAAATATTAGGTGCAATAGGAGTACACTAGAAAGCTCCTCCACCAAATAGTGTACATTGCAACTAGACATAGTTTCAAAAGATGTATCAACAAAAGTTTCTCTCATTAAAATTTTAGCATCACACCATATTCGAGGAAATCTTTTAGTCATATATAAACAATGCCACCAAATTAAAACACTATCAACTAATGCATTCGCAACATTTAAAATCTTTCTCATTTCACACATACGGCATTGTCCAAATAGATTATCCATCTCTCTTTCTAAAGCAATATATTTAATAGAATCTAAACCATCATATAAAGGAAGAGATGAAAAAATATAATTACTCGTGTAAGGAGATGATGTAGCAATAATCTGAACCTCATGTGTCTTTTGATCACGTGCGACATCTCTCTGAGGTCGATTATATCTCTTAAAGCTTGCCAACATATTGTCGACAAACTCATTGTGTTTTTTAAAATTTGCATCGATATTATCAAAGACTCTTTGCAAAGTACTGCTCGAATTGTATTCACCTCCTTTTCTTCCTGTCATGTTAGAAAAATAGCACATGGACAACGCAAAATATCATTCCTAGAACTACAGTGAGATGGGTGGTGAAAATTTCGTAAAAAGAAATGTTTTACTAAGCTCTTACAAGATTCTTACCAAAGCAAAACAAAAGATAGTGCAACAAGTGGCAGGAGAAACCTAAAATTAGTGGTGTAAAAATTGCAAGGTCAAATACAGTGCTTACTTGAGGTAAATATGTGGAGCTTTGAGGGCTGAATATTTATTAGTGGAACACAATTCTATAGCAGATAGCAATATGTAATAAGTGTTCTAACTTTTAAGTATTATGTTCTAGTTGCTGGCCCAATCTTATAAAAAATTCATATATTACAAGAATATGAATGAAGATATCAAAGGGCAGAAATAACACAAATGATAAGGCTCTAAAAATCAGCAAAATGTTCGGCACTTTAAAAATAAAAAAAAGTTAATTTCTGACTTCTAGATCTTCAAAAAAAATTATTTTTATTTTATTTTTTGATATTTTTCTCTGAACCAGAAGCACAAAAGATGGTACACGACCAAATTTTAGATCAATATGATGAAATATGTGGCTTGGAGAAATTTTTTAATTTTTGTTAAATTTGTTCTAAAACTTCGAAACGCAAAAATAGAAACTTCTGATCTAAAATAATTGAATCTAGGGCCATCAGAGGTTGGAAAAGTTTTTATAGATATCTGAAGGTACTTATATGTCTAATTTGAAGTCTAGAAACAAAAGTTATGGCTATTTTAATGATGAACCTCAGTATTAGATATCTGGTAAAGGTTGAAAACAGATTCGCTCAAATTGAGTGCAAAATTTGTAGATGATTTTGTGGCGAAAGCTTATTGATGGGTAACTTGGATGCTAGAGATCTGTTAGTGGTTGAAACAAGGGATGGATGAGTGGAATTTTTTTTAATGCAATATAACAGATGTGACATGGATAACAGAATGAACGACACAAACGATGAACGATGAAAAAAACAACTGGATGTAAAAAGTTTTCAAAATACAGCAACTAAAACACAAACTAAAAACACAAATTCAACACTACAGACTCTAAAATAAAATTATGCAAAGGCTAAACATGGCATGGCCAGGGAAACACCTAACAATCTACTATTTTTTTTGTGGCTTTTCTATGGATGATAAGATAAATGCAAAATTGACAAGGATAGATGTGAACCTGACGGTATACCTGAAGCTCTGATTACCACATGATGTGTACGTGGTTCTCGATCTTCCGTGAGGTCGTAGTATCTCTCTATTTGCTAGAGATGCGACACACAATCGATCTGGCCTCAAATCAATACGATTCGAACCCCGCAATCGCAGCACCACTTCTCCTCTGGTTATCGACCATGCACAGACGATTGACCTCGCCAAGAAGGCTAATCCTAACCTGCGAATCGAAGAACACAAACATAACTCAATTACGAAATCTAAATTAAATCATGAAGTTGGAATCCAACAAACCGGTAAGCGGCGAAACTATTTGATAGCAGATTAAAAAATTAAGCAAAATCTATCCTTAATGATATAGCTATTGTTTATATAGAGGTTAAGACGTCTTTAGGGGGCAAACCCTAATACTAATAGGCCTAAGAAAGCTACAGGGCCCAAGAGCCAAAAGATGGTGTCATAACACCCTAACAGATTTTGGACATAATATTGTTTCGGTGATTCCTGAAGATCTAGAAAGTATTTTCATACGGGATTAGATCCGTTGGAAAGCTTATCTCCTTACCTTTCCATCCATATCTACAACGTCTAGAACGGAGCTCGTATGTGACACAACTACAAAAAGACCCTTCAATGTCGAGTCATAAGGTTCTGCAATGTCAGTCAAATTGTGTGACACTCCTCATATGACACTACTGTAAATGGTAATCAATGTCAATTTGAAGAAACCGATACGAAATCAAATTATCAGTGTCAGTCAAATGACATCATCTGGCCGACACTGAAAGCAGTGTCTTCAGTGTTGATCAAGATGATGCTAGCGAGACTGACTCTAGCAATAACAATAGCAGCGTCGGTCAGCATGATATCATCTGACCGACAGTAGTAACAACAACAGCAATATTGGACGGCATGATATCATCTGACCGATAGAAGTAGCTACAACACCAGTGTCGGACGGCATGATATCATCTAACCGACACTGCTATTAGTTACACCAGTGTCACTCTCTTGGCGCCATATGACTGACACTGATTTACGTTAACATCAGTGTCATTTATTATGACGTCATGGAACCGACACTGCCATTTCCACTGTGATTTCGGTTGTGCTGACGTCATGCAACCGAGACTGCTCTCACTACCAACAGTGTCGGTCTCAAAGATGTCAATTTTGCTGACATTATTTACAGGACTCTTATGTCATATATTATGACGTCACGTGGCCCACACTACTTCTTGAATTAGGGGTGTCGGTTTCTCTGACGTCACAAAATCGACACTTTTATGTATTTGAATAAGAGCCATCTGAATAACACAAATAAAATGCAAATAGCAGATTAATAAAATATATTGACAGAGACAACGCATTCACAAAGTGAATGTTTAGGGTCACATATGTACACAAGTTCATCTATTGTAGCAACTTAATTTACACATATACATGAATATACATACTTCACATAGAACTAACAACTAAAATTTCATTTGCTCGGCTAACTCCAGTCTTGTTCATTAATTCTCTTCTACCCGGCCTCAAAGTTTTGTCGAATTAGTTCAAAATTATTATATTTGTCGCACCAATTAAAAAGTTCTTCATGTCTTGCCACAGCACCTTCTGGGTCATAATATTTACCTATTGAATGAATAAACTCATACATCATGAAGCGGATCATTCAAGATGCAATGTCATAGAGTGTGGCTTCATCATATTGGCTTCCTTGCATTTGCACCTACTTGTCTGGCTGCCAATATTAAGAACATAATTAGTAATTACTAAAATACAAATATCAATACATTGTGAAAATGCATATAACAATATTACTAAAACTGCAAGTACTTACATTTTTCCATACATAATCTTTCTTAGGCAATGTCATGTATTTTTCAGAGCCAGCTTCTATGTATTTGCACACACAGTAGCCACAATGCATACTGCTAGGTGCGTGTTTTGCACACTTTGGAAACAAAATAGAAAGGTTAAAAGTCTCAAAGATATAGGCAAAAAATAGTGATATAGATTATTGAATTATAGTGTAGTAGTACTAGAAAATGTGTTTTGTACGATATTTTTTCTTTCCGTTTTGGATGGTGTTTTCCTCCAAGCTTGATGTTGAACCGGTAAGCACTGTCACCGATAAGAAATATTGTTTCATGATTATGAATATTAGAACACTAAAGAATTAAAATGATAATAGAGGTCATTACTCATCAAGGACTTCTAAGAAATCGTTGTAGGTGCTTCTCTCACGATGAAGGGAGTCCCCAAGCCTTCCCTAATTTTGGATATGTCATAAAAGCAATCTAATGATTTCTATAACAAAAGTACATTTAATCATGTTACTGTTTCAATTCATTAGTCAAAAATAGGGTTATGACTACAAAATGTTCCCTAATTTTGAATTTTTTTAAGTCTTTTCATGAAATTTTTAATTCAAATGGAACTATAGGTTACCAATCATATGGCACTATACGTTATGAGTACAAAAAAAATATTGAATGTAAGTTGAAAGTGATTACCAAATTTATAAAAAATATATTCTAAAATGAAATAGTAACGCTTATCATCTAGAAAACATTGTACAAGATAATGGAACATTTGGCGCGTAAAAAATTTTGAAATAGTTTAAGTTATGTTTAGTGAGTGATGTTGTAATTTCGGTCAGATAGCTACCGACACTACAGTTGTAAAGCACCGACATTGTTGTCCTTGTAATGTCGGTTATTCGTGACGTCACACCCTCGTTTATATATATGTATCCCGCCCCTTTGCTTCTTAACCGTCAGCACACCACCGCCCTTCAGCA
Source organism: Zoysia pacifica (assembly GCA_001602315.1). Classification (NCBI taxonomy): domain Eukaryota; kingdom Viridiplantae; phylum Streptophyta; class Magnoliopsida; order Poales; family Poaceae; genus Zoysia; species Zoysia pacifica. The sequence continues at coordinate 135,813 of BCLH01000454.1, forward strand.
TGCTGCCCCTCATCCTCTCCTGAACCACAGCTGCTCCTCCACCTGTTACGCCACGTGTATGATCTTTTTTCGGTTGTTACTTATGATGCCTAGTCGTGCACAAGTAGTCTGGTGAGCATATAAAAATTCTGTATTTCGCTTGTCAAATCTATTTGCAACATCATTTGTTTACCAGATCTATTATTCTCATTTGATGTAGGTTGTCAGATCAAGTTATTATGGTTTATGGATTAGAGTTTATGGCAGTGAGTGCAGGACTCATTCTCAAGTTTGGTGTCCTGTAATCTCTGCCAAGAGGGTTGACAGAGCTTGGAACGGCAGGGGCCGCGTCTACCTGCTGCTCAATGGCAGCGACATTCTCGGAGGCCGGTACCTATCACTCGTCTGGCTCGGACTCTCGAAAGGGAACGCAGAGATAAGTACAAGATATAGGCTAGAAGGATAGAAATATCATGATACCAAAAGTTGAAGGGCGACGCTTGCTAGATCTGGACGTTGTTGATGAGCGTCTGCATGCTCCTCACCTTGCGATGGTCGACGCAAAGTGAAGAACATGTGGATGCTCATTCACAACTTCCAGATCTAGCTTCACTAGCCTTTGCATTATTGGCATCATGACATTTCTAGCCTTTTAGTCTACATCTTGTACTTAATCTCTACGTTCTCTTCTAAGCGGGAACTGAGCCAGACGAGTGATAGGCACTAGCCTCTAAGAAAGTCGCCGCCGTTGCGCAGCAAGTAGACACGGCCCCTGTCGTTCCAGGCTCTGTCAACCCTCTTAAAGACATGTATTTGTAATGATATATCTAATTTGTAATGATCAACATGTGTTCATCGAAGATTCTGGGATATGTTAATTGGTGCTCACTACTGTAATGTGGCTCAAAGATGGCGTCAATATATTTGATCGAAACTATTGCTAATTGTAATGTCGGTTTCTGCTGACTTTCTACATGACTGACACTATTGCTATTTGTAATGTCGGTTCCCGCTGATTTCATATATGATCAACACTATTACAAATTTTTGTTTGTATCAAAATTTCCCTTCCCCTTTCTTCTTCTATCCCCGCACGCTGGCATCCTGTCCATTCTCGCTCGCTCTCTTGGTCATCCTCGTTCCCCATTGCTTGAATCTCGCTCGCCTCCTGGTCATCCTCGTTCCCCATTGCTCGAATCGATGTTGAGGGCAAGTGGTGCGGGACCATGTCCCTGGCGTCTTCCCGTCGACCCATGTCAGAGGCTAGGATTTCATCTAGCTCGGTGAAGGCTGTGACGTCTCAGAGTCTGGTGACCAGTTTGGATGTGCGGCAACTCCCTCTGATTGATTGTCCAAAGTGTGAAAAGCGGGTCATTAGGCTACAGAGCAAGAAGGCCAACATGTACGGTGAATTCTTCTTCAAATGCGAGGAGAATCAACAGGTGAGGGTTCAATTCTGCTCTGATTGGACTTGCTTTAATGCACCTGTTCTTTAGAATGCTTTGAATCTCATTGTAGGATGATCCAATAAGGTGCGGTTTTTACAAGTGGAAAAATGACTATAGGAGATGGTTGGCTGCAAATGTGCCCCACCATGTTCAGGTTCCATCAGAGGAAGAACAGAAGGAAGCAATTGATGTGTCTGTGAAAGTAGCAAACTTGTAGCTTGAAATTGCGTAAATGACTTGTGAATTAACTGAGTTGAAGCCTTTGAACCAGAAGTTGAGCACAAAGATGAAGGCAGGAATGCTAACTGATGGAGTTTGTGTCATCACTGCTTTAGTTGGTTGTATGATAGGACTATTGGTGGCAAACATGTTAAAGTAGGAGAATGTGAGAAATGTATTGTGTTACAGACTCTTATTTCTGTTTGAATTATGAAATTGTGTATCCAGTGCAGTAATTTGTTCCCTATTTCAGTGCTAGGTTTGTGTCAATGTTGTTTGGTTCATTGTTTTAGAGCCAAACATGTTCCAGTTCAGTTTTCAGAAAAATAGAAGTTACGTTAATGTTGGCTTCAAACCGACATGCCATCGGACATCTTCAAGAAGATGAACGGTGTTGTGAAGAAGCTGAATCTGGGGAGTCTGCAGCTCCCTTTAGGCCAAGGGGGTCTCTTGCCCACTTTCTCCACTCCACGGGTCCTCCGGAAGGGATGTTGAGTCAGCTCCCTGAGAAGATGGACTCGGAGCGCTGTGACCTAGCGCAAGCAGTTGCGGACCGCATACTGTCTGCGGTAAAGGTTTGCCGGCCTGATTTTCCCTTCGACACCCAAGTTCAACTGGCGTCCCATCCTGACGCGGCGACCAGGGAGGCAGAGGCGACCATCAAGCGCTTCTCCACTGAGGTGGCCAAGTCAGCTATTCAAGAGGAGGTGGAAGAGGAGGATGAAGAGGACTTCGACATGGAGGTCTCGGACATGGAAGAGTAGTTATTATAAGTAGTAGTAGTAGTAATTTTATAATTTTATAAATATTATGTTTGCAAGTTATGTAAATTTATAAATATTATTAGTACAAGTTAAAAGTGTAATCCCGGTTGCAAAGTCGGTTTCTTGTTTTAATATCGGTTTTTGCTGACGTAATACTTGACCGACATTATTGCTCATTGTACTTTAGTCCCACCTCGCCTATTCTTGCAAGTGTCGACCTATTTATAAGATCTGGCTTTCTGTACTTTGTCGAGGGAGCATGTAAACTATATGTCTAGATTGTACATTGCACGGCCAGCCATGTGCAATCTGGACATATTGTTGTAGTTTCTTCCTTTTTTCATTATATACAATATATTAGATAGCTGTGTCGTCCTGAGCTACGGCACCAAAAACCGACACTGCTAAAAGACACTAGTTTCGGTTATTCTTGACATCAGCACGATCGACACTGATAGATTCATTATAAATGTCGATTTTTGTTAGATCATGTTTGTCCGATACTATAGTATTCCTTCTTAGTGTCGGATGTGGATGAAGTAAACAATAACCAACATTGGTGTCGTGTTCTGTAGTATCTATGCTCGTGACGTCTACTGTGACCGACACTATTGAATAATGTTAGCTATTAGTGTCGTTTTGTAGTATGATGTCAGTTGAGTCCGACATTGTTGCGGTCACAATAGTGTTGAGTCGTAACGTTGGGGAGCCAGTGGGACTTGTTAGTGCCGACTGTTATGTTCAGCCGACATTGTTATTATTTTTTGAGTGACACCGTAGGCTCGTTTTGTAGTAGTGCGACCGAGGCGTCCATTTTAGTGCAGGCTGCTCCTGGAGTCCGACTCAGACTCGAACTCGAGTTGGATTGGATCTCCTCCGAGGTTGAATGTGCCTTGTTGATCTTGAGCATCTTCAGGTCCTTCTTCATGCTTCTCTTTACCGTCTCCAATGTTACTAATCATGATAAAGTCATTAGGTAATAATCTATTCTCAATGAAAGGAAGATATGTGTTTAGGAATGAGCTCACCTCTAAATTTATTTGCGCACGTGCTCTTGTGATTGGACCATCTATAGTAGGTGGAGGAGCGTTGTGTGTATCTAATGAAAGGATTTTCTCATCATCCTCCTCTCGAATTGGAGTCGTCCTCGACTCAATTAAGCTCATCATCTTCTCCAATGTACAGCTTCAAATCTCGACTGTACCATGACCCCACGACATGCATGAAAAGGTGGAGGCCACAGAGGTATTTGAATGCAATCACTTGTTGGCTCAAAGATTCTCATAATCTCATCATTCTCCCCATCTTGATGGCAAGTTGTCCTCAGTTTGCTCTCTTGGGTACCATAATTTAGTAAAGTTGCTTCAGGTTTCAAATCTATTTTGCGCTCATTCATTCGAATGGGTGAAAGTCCTTTTAGCGTGTTACGATCAGTCTCATCTTGGGTTATGCATGGAACATTGTGTATCTTTTCTTTCTTCATATATGTATCACTTTTATCTTCTTGTTTGATCTTAATTAACTGCAAAATGTTAGGTGCAATAGAAGATACACTAGGCAGCTCCTCCTCCAATGAGTGTCTATCACAACTAGATATAGGTTCAGAAGATGTATCAACAAAAGCTTTTCTCAGTAAATTTTAGCATCACTCCATGTCCGAGGATATTTTTTAGTTATATATAAACATTGCTACTAAGTTAAAACACTATCAACTAATGCACTAGCAACATTTAAAAGCTTTCTCCTTTCACACATGCGACGTTATCTAAATAGATTATCCATCTCTCTTTCCAAAATAATATATTTAATAGAATCTAGATTATCAGATAAAGGAGATGATGTAGCAATGGTCCGAACATCATGCTTTTTTGATCACATGCGACATCTCTCTAAGGTGGATTATATCTCTCAAGTCTTGCCAACACAGTGCTCACATAATCATTGTGTTTTTAAAGGTTGATCGATATTATCAAGGACTCTTTGCAAAATACTACTCACATTGTATTCACCTCATTTTCTTCCTGTCATGTTAGAAAAATACATATAGATAGTACAAAATTATTCCTACAGCTACAGTGGGATGAGTGGTGAAAATTCCACAAAAAAAAACACCTTACCTAGCTCTTACAAGGTTCTTACCAAAGAAAAGCAAAGGATGGTGCAACTAGTGTCACGAGAAACCTGAAATTAGTGGTGTAGCAATTGCAAGGTCGAATATAGTACTGACTAGAGGTGAATATGTGGAGCTTGGAGGGCTGAAAATTTATTAGTGAAACACAATTCTATAACAGATAACAATATTAAATAAGTGTTCTAAATATTATGTTCTAGTTGCTGGCTCAATTTTATTAAAAAACTTAGATGTTACAAGAATATGAATAAAAATATCAAAGGGCAGCAACAACACAAACGATAAGGCTCTAGAAATTAGTAAATTGTTCAGCATTTGAAAGTTAACAAAGGTAATTTTCGGTTTCT
>BCLH01000454.1:148649-163979 GCA_001602315.1 Zoysia pacifica
GGCCACCCCGGCGCAGAGACTGGTGCAGCGCGTCGCCCGGCACAGCGCGCAGGACGCGCTCGCCGCCAGAAAAGTCGTGAAATGAAACTGGGAAAGAGGAAAATGGTTAGGGTTAGGGTTGGGAGAGAACCCCACTCCTTTTATACCCTCCGAAAAAAGAGCGCGTCCGTCAGATCTAGATCCAACGGTCCAGATCGCACAATGGCTAAATGGGCCAGATTTGGCCCATGAGGGAGTGCGAATTTTCGGCCTAAGCGCAGGTTGGTTTGTCCGAATTGCAACAGGCCAATGGGCCAGGTCGAATTGCAATTTCGGCCCAAAAGAAAAAAAATTTTATTTCTTTTCCAGAGGCATTTTTAATTGATTAATTAGGTAATTTTTTACCTAATTAAATCTGTTAAAATTTGAACCAACGGGATAATTTTGACAGAACAAAAAAATAAAGTAAATGCTTCTGAAAATTAAAGAAATTTTGTTTTCCGCTGCGTACTTAAAGAAATTATTTTTATTATTAAATTCGAACCAACGCGAGAATTTAATTTTGGAAAAATAGTAATAAATTTTAGATAATTATAATATTATTATTTTCTGACCAATGTTGGTAATAACAGTATTATAATTTTTGTAATTGATATTTTATGCATTATTTCTATATTTGCCCAATGGTGACAGAGATTTATTGTATAATATAAAATTTTGTGTCATATTTTTGACCAACGTTGAAAATAAGACATATAATTTTACTGTTATTATGTTCTCACTTTATTTGACTTATTTACAGGCGGATACAATTTAATGAGTTGTATCAAAGAGATTTCCACTCTCAAAGGTGACAACTATGGAGAGTGGAAGAAAAAGATAGACCTCGCGTTTATCTTGGCTGAGGTGGACTGGGTTCTCACCACAGTATGTTCCACTGAGCCTGAGGAGCCAGTGAGGAAAAAAAATGAGGCTGAGACTGCTTGGCAGACCAGACAGAGGGACTATGCTCCCTTAAAGATGTTCTATGACCTTGAGCATAGAAAATGGATCACAACCAACAAGAAGTGTATGGCTGTGATAAAGAACACGATTGAGCCTGCAATTGTGGGTTCAATCGCTGAGTGTGACACCGTCAAAGAGTACTTTGAAAGAATAAAGAGTCAGTTTACTGGCTCTTCAAAGACATATGTCACACAAGTTATTAAATAACTTGTGACAGAAAAGTACTCTGGTGGTAACGGTGGCATTAGAGAGCACATACTGAGAATGAGCAACATGGCATCTAAGCTCAAACCAATGGATTTGGGTCTCAAGGATGCACTCCTTATCCATCTGATTTTTGCTTCTTTGCCAAAAGAGTTTGACATCTTTGTTGTCAACTACAATATGCAACCCGAGTCTAGGGACTTGGAAAAGTACATAGCAATGTGTGTGCAAGAGAAGGATAGAATAAAAGCTTCACATGGTGGTTCTATCAACTATGTGAAGGATAACAAAAGAAAAAACTTTAACAGCAACTCCTCAGAGAACAAAGAAAAAGCCCTTGTCCATCAGCCTCAACAGAATAAATTTACAGCAGACAAAGATCAGTGTCTTCACTGCAAGAAGACGAGACACTACAAGAAGGATTGTCTCTCCTATTTAAAGATGATCATGGCAAAGAAAGGTAAGAACATTATTACCTTTATAAATGAATCCCTATATGTGTAGTATTCGAAATCCACTTGGTGGATTGACTCTGGAGCAACTGTTTATGTTGCTAATTCATTGCAGGGATTTCATTCGACGAGGACTACGCAAAGAAGAGAAAAATGCATTAAAGTTGCAAATGGAGTCCAAGCTGAAGTTGAAGCCGTCGGCGATCTTTCATTAGAGCTAGCTAATAGCTTTATTCTTATACTTAAAGATGTTCTCTATGTACCCTCTCTACAAAGGAATTTGATTAGTGTTTCATGTTTGAATAATGATGGTTATGATTGTCATTTTGGGAATGGTAAGTGTGAAATAATGTTTAATAAAGAATGTGTTGGTCTTGCTATCTTACAAAATGAGTTTTATTTGTTATCATTACGTGATGATGTGAATGTCCTATGCGATAATGATAATGTTGCGTGCGAGATAAACGAATCATCGTTCATCAATGAAAATAGAAAACGAAAAAGAACTCTAGACGAGTCATCGAAATTATGGCACTGTCGTTTAGGCTATATTTCGAAGAGAAGAATAGAAAGACTAGTTAAGAATGATATTCTTCCTCCATTAGAGTTCTCAGACTTAGAACAATGTCGAGATTGCATTAAAGAAAAATATGTAAAGAAAATTAAGAAAGATGCAAAAAGAAGCACAGGAGTTCTACAAATTATTCACACGAATATTTGTGATCCCTTTTCTGTAAAGAGTATAGATGGTTATGACTCGTTCATAACATTCACGGATGATTACTCCCGATATGGATACATTTATCCAATCAAAGAAAGAAATGAAGCCTTGGATAAATTTAAGATATTGAACGCTGAAGTTGAAAACTAACACGATTTAAAGATAAAGATAGTTCGATCTGATCGTGAGGGGGAGTACTACGGTCGGCATACCTCGTATGGACAAGTTCCTGGACCTTTTGCAAGGTTTCTACAAGAAAATAGAATAGTGGCCCAGTATTCTACACCGGACGAACCTCAGCAAAATGGAGTAGCTGAAAGACGCAACCGTACCCTGATGGATATGGTGCGAAGCATGATGAGCTATTCCACACTGCCATTGAGTTTGTGGATGGAGGCGTTAAAAACTGTCATTCATATTCTCAACAGAGTACCCAGTAAATCGGTGCTGAAAACACCGTATGAATTGTGGATAGGTAGAGTTCCCTCGTTAAACCACTTACGAGTGTGGGGGAGCCCAGCTGAGGCTAAAGTATTTAACCCAAGCATTAGGAAGCTTGATCCCAAAACTGTGAGTTGCCATTTTATTGGTTACCCAGAAAAGTCAAAAGGTTATCGTTTCTACTGCCCAGACAGACATACAAAGTTTGTAGAAACGAGACACACTACCTGCTGTCGCTGCACCGACAATGTGAGATACTGTGGTGCAAGCACCTGTTATTGTTCCTCCTGTGGCAACAATGAATGAGAATGAGGAACCTGTTTCTCAGGATCTAATAGAACCCATTGCCACAGATGAGAGGGAGCAAGAACAGCCTCAAACAGAAAATGTACAGAATGAAGAGGCCCCGAGGAGGTCTCAAAGAGTAAGAAGATCAGCTATTCCTGATGACTATAAAGTTTATCAGACAGAAGAATTTCAAATGGAGGATGATCCCACCTTATTTGAAGAAGCCATGAGAAGCGAAAACTCTTCAAAATGGCTTGAGGCCATGGAAAAAGAAATGAAGTCCATAAAGGCTAATAAAGTCTGAGACTTAGAAGTAATTCCTAAAAGAGCTAAAACAGTAGGCTATAAATAGGTCTACAAGACAAAACTCGACTCCTAAGGGAATGTAGAAAGATATAAAGCACGACTCGTGACAAAAGGCTTTACTCAAAGAGAAGGGATTGATTACAATGAGACTTTTTCGCCGGTCTCATGTAAAGATTTCTTCAGAATCATAATGGTACTAGTGGCTCACTATGATTTAGAGTTACATCAGATGGATGTAAAGACAGCATTTCTCAATGGGGATTTGGAGAAAAATGTTTACATGGCACAACCGAAAGGTTTTGTCATGGAAGAAAGTGAAAAACTGGGATGCCGTCTAAAAAAATCGATTTATGGGTTAAAGCAAGCTTCAAGATAATGGTACTTGAAGTTTGACAGCACGATAAAGAAATTTGAGTTTAAAGAAAATATAAGAACAACTGTGTTTATTCAAAGTTTAAAGATGGGAAGTTTATCTTCCTAATCCTATATATGGATGATATCCTACTAGCTAGCAGTGACGTTAGTCTGCTACTGGAGACAAAGAAGATTTTGTCCTCAAACTTTGATATGAAAGATCTTGGTGAAGCTTCATTCGTTCTAGGAATCAAAATTCACCGAGATAGAAACAAAGGGGTATTGGGACTGTCACAAAAAGCATACATACAGAAAGTTTTAAAGAAATATGGTATGCATAAATATAGTCCATCACCTGCACCTATAAGTCAAAAGCGACAGATATGGGGATTTTCAATGCTCCAGGAACCAATATGAGATCGATCAAATTAAAGCGGTTCCACATGCTTCAGCTGTCGGAAGCTTACAGTATGCTCAAGTGTGTACACGCCCTGACTTAGCTTTTGTTACCGGGTTACTTGTCAGATTCCAGAGCAATCCTGGAATAGAGCATTGGAAATTGATAAAGAAAGTCTTGCGCTATTTGCAAGGAACAAAAGGCCTCATGATGACATACAAAAAATCAGATTCACTCCATACAGTGGGGTACACGGATTCTGATTATGCGGGAGATGATAGAAAGTCTACATTCGGATATGTGTTTACTCTCGCTGGAGGAGCTATTTCATGGAAAAGCTTAAAGCAAACCGTCACTACATCGTCTACAATGTATGCCGAGTTTGTAGCACGTTATGAGGCTACGGGGCACGTGAACTGGCTTAAGAAGTTCATAGCCGGTCTAAAAGTGGTTGACGACATCTATAGACCACTTAAATTGTACTGCGATAACGAACCCGCAGTAACGTATGCACACAACAATAAGTCAAGTGGTGCTGCCAAACACATTGACATAAAGTACTATGTTGTGAAAGATAAAGTTCGAGATCAAATCATAAGTTTTGAGCATATAAGCACCGCAAAGATGCTAGCGGATCCGCTTACTAAAGGCTTATCACCCAAAGTATTTATTGAACATGTTGCCCGCATGGGTTTAAAGAGAAAGCCTGTGATTTCTGAACTAAAAGATGGCCTAGAAAGATTATAGTAACTATTTCAGAACAGAAAAATGTATTGTAGCTGTCGGCGATTGACCGTGACGATGAGACAATTCTATGCATTAATCTGTAATGGAATGAGTGAAGTTAAAAAGTAATAAAGATAAAAGTATAAAGTGAGATCAAGAGAGAGAATGTTAGAAATTGATCTCCACCCATTTTGGCCCAACAGCTTTAATGGGCCCTTGATCTAATCGCGCCCTGATCAGGGGCACCCAGCCCATTATGGCTGGTGGGCCCCTGTCGCCAGCGCCACAATAAATAGAGGTGAGGGGCCGGCCGAGACTCATGACCTAAGTTCGTCCGTACCGTCGCACCCCACCGATAAAACCCTAAACCCGATCTATGAGGGGGCGCTGTGCCGACGGGAAGCACCACCGCCGTCACCGCCACGACGACCGCCGTCACCAGGAGATCGACGACGTCGCCGTGACTTCTACGCCACTGCCCTCTCCACCGACCAACGCTGCCCTAGCGCAGAGGACCGCACCGACAAAGGGCAGATAACCGGATCGTCTTCCACGACTCCGGCGACCGAAGTCGAAGGTATTGACCACCTCCGAACCACAGATCTATTACCGACATAAAACTCTCGGATCTACACTCCTAGACACCGAGAAAAGATCACAACAAAGACCACTATATGTATAATGACTAGTTGATGCAATATGCTCACTAGAGTATCCAGCAACATCAATATGAGAATTTGCGATGCTTGCAAAATGAGCATTAAGTGCTAATATTGCATATTGTACCTTGTGATCATCGTGGAGATATGGATAGCCCGCCATGTGTTTGCTTATTTTCTTTTCTTCATTAAACCCAAATAACAAGGTGGCCTTGATTTCTTTTTCTTCTTGGCCTTTGCGAACAAAATCTGCAACAAAAATAAGAACAACTGCAAATAGATACAATCGAATTAAAGAGGCCAGACGCAGTGGTGATGGCGAATCACAAAGATGGATCAATTAGGGAAAATGCTAGGTTAGCAAATTTTAGTTAGTACGATGAAAACTGGATAATCGTCCCCAGCGGAGTTGCTAAAAAGTGTGGTGACACTCGAATCGGGTCAACGCACCGAGAGCACTAAGTCGTGCAGGTCGCAACAGACCAGATAGGCGAGGTCGCCTTCAATCGGTTCGAGAAGAGATAGGTATCATGATTTTGCTGTGAAAGGCGGCTAGGTTTACGGGCAAACCTGCAAAGTGGTAGACAACGCGCTTTCGTGGCGAAAAACAACTAGTTTACGAGCAAACTAGCAAAGGTCATTGAATCTCCCGCCTGGAGGGACCGCGTCTGGGTGTGAGCCTCACCGGACGTGCCTTAGGTCGGCCGGTAGGCCCTAAGACGTCATCTATAGCCGTGGAGACCTGTGGATGAATAACATAGGGGGTTGAAAGAGGATTAGTATTTGGAAAGGTAAAAAGTAAAGTGCCAATTAGTAGAATCGATTGGGTTACCTCCTTCATCAGCCTTAGCCCTCTTTATAGAGCTTTTGTGGTTTTACCCTGTGGAGCCACAGATCTCTTTGATTAAAAAACAAATTAGCTCTAATTTGGTGTAAAAACTATCAAAAACAGACTTTGGGTACCGAACACTCTACCACATTGCCAAAGACTTCGGTGGGTAAAATTTTGTGTCCAGAGAGGGCTTACTGGACACTCCAGCGACTCGGACGTTTTTTGTTAAGTCTATAATTTTCTCATTCGATATCCAAATTAGGCAATCCATATATCCGTTTCGATCATCTCGGCTAGGGCTACGTCATGAAATCTTCAAATCATGGATTTTCCTTCATATTCATGTCTTTTTAAGCACTTATTTCCTTTTTTTTAAGTGGAATTTAGCCAAACTCTTCAAAAATATCTTCCATGTCATGAAAAACATGTTGAAAAACAATTCTTGCGAAACAATCAGTATCGAACAGAATTTAGATATTTTCTACCGTATTCAGTCTACTAAATTGGAGCGTCCGGTTCGAAAAACCAGAACTTTCGTTCTTTTCAAGATGCAAATTTTGGCTGTCAACACTTTCCTTGTAAGAAATATACTCATGACACTAGTTTGTTCTGCAACCAAGTACTTCGTGTAAAATTTAGAGGGCTTGATGAAGCGTGTTAACTCCCATCAGAGCTGCTGTTACGTGTTAAATAGGAGCCTGACAGCGTAAGGATATACATGATTATAACAATTTGGAGAGATCATCTAAGAGTTCTGGCAACATATTACAACACCTAACAGACTTACAGGTTCCAACTCCCTGATCCTTATCTCAAGTTGTTATTCGTTACAAGATAAACACAACAGATTAATCTATTAACATTTTGAGCAGACAAGAAATGAAAAATCTTAGCATGAACAGTCTTCTTATTCATTCTTCAGCACAGGGCGCAAAGATAAAGACATTAATGTATTCAACTTTTGAATTACACATGAATTCAGTGCTTCGAGCAGCCAGTTTCTACATAACAAATGCTAAATACAATATAAGGTCAAATTCTCCATCCACATAACACCATACATAATGATTATTGTAAGGTCCTACTTGGATCGGCTTTTCTTGAACTTGCTTGAAGCAGCCTTTTATGATATACTGCTGTCTGGAGAATATGTTGTTTAAATAAGCTAGGTGTCAAACAATACTGATTAATTTTATTTGATTATTTGTAAGTTGTAAAATGATGTTAACAAAATGATATGTCATCCTCCACTCCATCATCAAAATGAACGAGGAGGTGAAAGGGTGAGGAGCAGTGGGATTTTTATTTTAACTTTTTCCTAAACCAAAGCGGGAAGGTGAGGAGCAGTGGAATTTTTATTTTTATTTTTTTTCCTAAACCAATACGTGGGAGGGGAGTAGTAGAAGAATTTATTTTTTCAAAACTAAGAGGTGGGAGGGTGGAAGATCCAAACAATCTCAGCCGTACATAGTGAAATCAAAGTATAAGAGCAAATCAAAACCGTTAGATTTGTGATAATCAAGGTACAATTGTGGAGTGGATGTAGATGTATTCACTCTAGTAGGATTAGTTTTGGTACAATTAGATGTGTAGATGAAGATTTTTTTTTATTAGAACATTATTAGGGGTAGGGATGATGCTAATACCCCTGAGGCTAGTGATAGCTCATCTATAATACTTATATTTGTGCCATCCACTACAAATCATATCTGTTCTCACGTTGAGCCACGTCACCCTTAAACTGAAACCATCTGATTTTTTTTTGTTTGATTAATCCTTACCGTCCATAGAAATCTACTGCTGCTTTGTCCTTCCACTACTGCAAAAAGACTTTTCAATATCGAATCATAAAGTTCTGCAATGTCGGTCAAATTGTGCAATGCTTCTCCTACGACATTACTGTAAATGATAATCAATGTCGAACAAAAGAATTCGATACTGCAACAAATTATTAGTGTCAGTCAACTGACATCATACGACCGACACTGATAACAGTATCATCAGTGTACGGTGACTCCAGAATGACACCAGTAACTTCGTTACACCAGTGTTCTTTACTGACGTCCCAGTAACCAACAGTATTTACGTTACCATCGGTGTTGGTTATTGTGATGTCAGCAAACCGAACTGATATTACCAGCAGCGGTTTCGGTAGTTTTGCCATCATGTAACCGTTGGCAGCGGAGTTAGCTCTGCCCCGCCAAATCCCGCCGTGACCGCTGTCTACCTTGGCTCCTCCAACTCTGTTCGGCTCGGCCTCGCCGGCACCCGGGGCGCGCCGCCAGTTTCTGCAACGTCGGTCGATGCTGACTGGGCCTCCAACTCCTGCGCCGTAGGTTCTGCCTTCTCCAACTTCCCATCGCTGGATCTCGAGCCGCCTGGCTCCGCCCCAGCTGCCTCTCCTCCCCAGCGGCCTGGGTATCCACTCTGTCGTGCTTCCCCCTAGAGCCACAGCCGTGGGACTCGCCCCTGCCGGCTTCCCCCCACCACCCTGTCAATTTGCACCAGATTCGATCGGATGTGTGCAGGATTCGGCCGGCCATGCCGGCTCCACTGCCAACGGTTCAGTCCCTACTTTTTCCCCACTTTTGATGTTCCTGCACTGAGATTTGGAGAGCAAAACACTTATGCGCTCTATTTTCCCTTTGCCAAAGGTAATTGTACCTCTGCTGAATAAATGTTATGGCATGAAATCTGAACTCTGAAGAGGTTTTCGAGCAAATCTGCAGTTGGTTTGATTTGACAGCTTATAATGTGAGTACAAAATAATCAAAATTTTCCTTTGACATCCTCTTCCCAATTTTTAGGATTCAGATTGTTTTGATTTTCTTTGAGTTTCAATGTAATCATCGAGGCATGCATAACCTTTTTTTTTCTCTTCTCCAGTAAATTTCCTAATTGCAGTTCCTACGTATAAAGAGGTGTTCCTTGCATTTGATTTGAGTGTTTAATACTTTGTCTTTTCCAGATAATTTTTAATCACATTGGCTAAATTATTTCAGTTGTATGTATGAGGATTAGCAGGAGCCTCCATCCATCGATGTCCCATTCATACTATCAGGTAGTTCCATATATAATCTCCTCTTTAGTATTTTTTTTGTTAAGATAAATTTGGTCCCTCAAGTTTACTTCCATACAAATAAATATGTATTTGTCTAGCTACCACAAACCTGCTTTAAAATTTACTGAACCGTGATTATTCCTAAGGGGGGATATTAGAGATCTAATGTGCAGTTTCCTCATTCAAGTAAATTGCATGTTCTTGGGCTAACTTTCATCTTGGCCACGTATTTTAATTTTCAATGTCTAGATTTCCTGATGTGAATGATAACTCATCATCGATTAGTTACATCGATAGAAAAAAAAAATCCTCATCAAAAGTTTCTGATTAGTCACTAGAACCTTTTAGATCCATTTTAATACCCGGATTTATCAAATGGGTTTTTAATTAGGACCTGCAAAGTTTATCACAACTAATTTTTAGGTTTCAGTCCTAAAAACAGTAGCCATCCAAGTTAACATTTTTCTCTTGTGATACTTTTTATCAGTTCTAATTTCTTTCTTACTGTGTGCTGAATCTGTTTCCTTGCAGGATCCGCTTACTATCCTACTGTCTTACAGCTTTTAATTAATAGTGAAAAATTCCTATGCATTCACAATGGTGCAGAGTTCATCTTATTGGTTTGAAATGTTTCAGATTTGTCATATTCTTGCATTGGAAATGCTTTGAACCACTTAAATATAATACTAATGATGTCTTTCAGGCATCATAGTCGTTCTATTCTGAGGACCTGATATGATGTTTACATGTGCCCAGGTTTCGTGCCGTCTCATGTGCTATCTCTTTATAACCCTATTCTCTACTACTATGCCTGCCCTCTAGACAAGGAAATGTATAATGATTGTTGACACTCAAAATTTGCATGTACCGGACTGTCCGGCCGATGACCAGAATGTCCGAGAGACCCCTCTAGGGAATCGGCCTTGAACCACTGGAGTGTTTGGCCAGGTACTGGAGTGTCCAGTGAACACCCTTCTAGAATTGGTTTCGAGTGTCCGGTGATGGGCCGGAGGGTCCGAGAGCACCCCTTCTAGAATCGATCTATAACCCACCGGAGTGTACGGTATCGAAGTCTCCGGTACTGGGCCGGAGTGTCTGGGCATCCTAAAAAGATCAGAAATCCATGTTTGATGATGGTTATTTTGTAAAAATTGTTTTTCAACATGTTTTTCAGGACGTGGAAGATATTTTCGAAGCGTTTGGCTAAATTCTACAAAAGAAGGAAAGAAGTTCTTAAAAAGACAGGAAGATGAAGCCAAATCCATGTATTGAAGGTTTCAGGACGTAGCCCTCACTAAGACGATTAAAATGGATATATGAACCATCTAAATCGGAGCCCGGACGAGTAAGTCATGGCCTTAACAAAAATGGCTATGACAGGCCAGAGACTCCAACCCGGAGCCGAAGACTCCAGAAGACTCTTTTCTGGAACCGAATTTTAGAAGACTCCAGAAGACACTTTTCTGGAACCGAATTTTAGACCCTCAAAGTGTTTGATCGACAATGTGCCAGAGTGTCCAGCCCAGGGCTGTAGTATCCAGTATCCAAGCCTGTTTTTAATAGTTTTTACAAGTTAATTTGTTTTCTAATCAAGAAGATTCGTGACTGCACGGAGTAATACCACCCCCTCTATATAAAGACAGGTGTCAACCAAGTACCATTTACTTTTTACCTCTCTAAACCTTAATCCTCTTTCAACCCTCTATGTTCATCCACCGGTCTCTACGGCCATAGATGGCGTCCTAGCGCCTGCCGCCGACCTAGGACACGTCCGACGACGCTCACGCCTAGACTAGGTCCCTCTCGGATGAGAGATTCGACGGCCTTTGCTAGTTTGCTTGTAAACTAGTCGTTTTTCGCCACAAAAGCGCGTTGTCTACCACTTTGCAGGTTTGCCCTTAAACTTAGCCACCTTTCACAGCGAAATCGTAATACCTACCTCTTCTCGAACCGATCAGAGGTGACCTCGCCGATTTGGTCCGTTGCGACTCACACAACCTAGTGCTCTCGGTGTGTGATCGAAAAAAGCGTCAACACACTTTTTGGCGACTCCGCTGGAGATGCTTGTTCGGTTTTTGATCATAACAACCGATTTTTTCTAACTTTGCTTTTTCTCTAATTGATCCGTCTTTGTGTTTCACCATCACCATTGCATCTGGCCTTTTTGAGCCAACTACATCTATTTGTGGTTGTCCTTATTCTTGTTGAGCAGGATTTACTTGTAAAGACTAAGAATAAAGAAGAAGAAGGAATCAAGTCCGTCTTATTCTTGCGGTTTGATCAAGACAAGAATGGAGTATATGGCGGGCAGTCCATACCGCTACGGTGATCACAAGGTCGAATATGCAAATCCAATAGCAACCTTTAATGGTCATTTTGCAAGCACCACAAATTCTCATATTTATGTTGCTAGATATCATAGTGAGCATATTGCATCGACTAGTCATTATATTGATAGTGGTCTTAACTATTCGAATCATCATTCTTAATATATGCAAAGACCCATTGTTCATGATGCATTTACTTCAAATTTAAATTCTATTAGCAACATCCAATACACATATTCTCATGCATTGGCAATGGGGCAAGCTCATATGCTGATGAGTAGTTATCAAGATCAAGCCAACATGATAAGTTCAGTCAAGTTTTATGAAACACCACATACTAATAATTTTATAAATGTTCAATATGGTGTTTTTTCTTTCAATGCATCAGCACCAATTGCATCATTTATAATAGCTTCATATAACGTGCCGATACATGACACATATAGCCATGCTAGTTCATCTAATTATCCTCAAGTGGCATATGATGCTTCGCATGTTACTAGAGTGTAGGTTACGTCTTCAAATTCAACACTATACTCAAGTCTTAATGATTATAATTCGCCTCTATACATTGCTGAAAATTGTAGCCGAATTAATGAAAATTTAGCAAGCATTCACATACCTCCACATGCTGCATTTGCATATACTTTGCCCACTAATTCAGCTTTAGGTGATAATAGTAATTATACCTAAACAAATGAAAATTCAGCAATATCTCCTATTTCGTCTCCAAATGAATCCTTGAATATCAAGGAGAAATTAGATGCGAATTTTGCAAACTTTCTTGCAAGAATTAAAAGTTGTTTCAATAAAAAGCCGATTGTTACTGAATTATCAGCTAAAAGTGAGATCGAGGAAATAAACATAGCTACACATGAGGATACCAAATGTAAAAAGGTAGGTATGTTTAATTTTTCTAAAAAGGTCATATGTTTTTCAAGTGATTATTCCATAAATCATCCTCAACCCATAACCGAACAAGGTTTGGTTAATAAAGAGCAACAACAGGAGCATGAAAATAGAATGACAAGAAGACAAAGGCGTTGCCATATCACAGTTTGGTGATCTCCAGCCACTCTAGAAAAACCAAAACTTTCGACTTCTGGTTTTCATCAGTTTATATCAAGGTTTCACGCCTCTCTAACATTTTTATAAGTTATGTTTTACAAGTACTTTACTCAATTCCCAATCAGATCACTAAGTTTTCTGTTGATACATCCATTAGTGCTACCATGGTAAATAATTCTAAGAGATCGATTGAGGGTAAATTACTTGTTAGCAATGGAGTCTTCACATAATATCAACCAATGCATTGTTAAAATTAGAAAGGCTGATAATAGCAATAGCTTGGCATTCAAAGTTTTAACCTCATCATTGCTAAAGTTGCTATCTACTTGGTTTGCTTGTGGCCACTCTGGAGTTAAAAGAAGAAAATCAACATCGACCGACGCTAGCATAGTAGTTGATTTTAAAGCATCCGGTAAAAGAAACACAAGTAAATGTATAGCCGAATGGATAGAAGAGAATTATGAACCATTCGTTTCCTTAGTCTTAAAGCTATCTCCTCAAAAGAATCAGCTAATGAAAATAAAGTACACTTTTGATTTGACTTTGTGTGATGATCTATTTGATAGCTTGTTAGAGAATAATTCTATTAGGCTCATGGATCATAAAGTCGTATCATCACTTCAGGATGTAGGGAAGCGAAAGTATTGTAAATGGCATAACTCTTTTGATCATAGTACTTGGAATTGCAATATGTTTCATCAAAAAGTCCAATCAGTCATCAATGATGGACGATTGAGTTTTGGAGAAACACATAAGGATGATTAGTTGTCTACAATTGGTCTTGACAGTAAAAGTTTGTCAATTCGGTCATAGACCGATTCATCTAAAAGCGACAAGTTGATTCTTGACAAAAATGATTTAAAGCCCCCAAATGAAAAGAATACAATTATCGATGAGATTCGTGATGACATTGTTAAAGGTGATGATTTTATAAAGATTGTAAAAGATCCATCGTGTATTGGGGGCAGCAAAAGGTTTTTAGGCTTGCTCATAACCAATTAACTTCAAATCGGACAAACCTAGCAAAGCTAAAAAAACCGAAACTTTCGGTTTGTCAAACCAGAATTTTCGGTTTTCGCAGAGTCAATGGAATGAGCAAAAATCTGAGTCAATATAAAAAAAAGGTTGATAGAGGTAAATACCATGGCCAACCTTAGGGTAGAAAGTTAAAGCTTACATTTGATGAGCTTTTGGCTAAATATGTCAAGGAAAGAGATGCAATGAGTGCTTCTAAGCCAAACTACCCTAAGCCATCAAGAGTGCCTCCAAAATACAAATATGAGGGTTGGAATCGACAAAGGAAGAAAGTTTTTTCAAAGGCTACATATCTTTCTTTTACGTCAATTATACCGATGCCATATGGATCACCCGCTATAGATTTTCATCCTTATTCATCATAGGATTGGCATGGTTCATGGATGCAACCTCAATTCTATCCTAAGAAAATTATAAATACAAGAAGACAAACCACAGGAAGATAATCATACGCGAGAGACCATTTCGATAACAAGAATCGGCCAATAGCTCAAGATAAGGTAAAAGTGGTTCGGCAAGTAGTATACCGTGTCAAAAAAGATGGCCGTAAATAAAAAAGTTCGGATATGAATTTACATAAAGAAAAGCCGATTCATAGGTCGAAAACTTAGGCTTTTAGTGGCAAAGGCATGAAACAGCCAAGCCAAGTGTTGGTATTCTTAATGCCAAATCTGAACCAAAGAAGTTGGAGGTGTCCAAGAGCAAATTAGAATTGACAATTCCCAAAACAAAGACACAACAGAGAGGTCCACTCGATTTCTCAAATTGGCAAATGAAGGAATTGCAAAAACTTAGTGCGGAAGAGTTGAAAGAAAAGGGCATGGCATGGATTCGCAAAGAGAGTTTGCAAGAATGTGACAATCATGGTGATCAAGTGATGGGTGCACAGCAGATAGTTGAAACAAGAAGGGCTAAGAAACAATTAAGGTATGTGCCCAATCATCAAGATTATTGATCATTTCTTCATCTTGATTCATTGTCCATGTCACCAATGCGTATGACTTAGAGCCATCTCCATATATGTTTGCCCCCATCCTTCTTGGTCTTATTTTAATCTTTAAAAGTACAAATATTGCTCATACTATGAAGGGTTATGTTCAAATAGCCATACAATTGTTGAAATTAATTTTAGTTATGAAGATCAAAATAATCATATATATGGCATTTGTATTATTTCTTGGAGTCTATTTGAATCATATAAGTACATGAAAGATGGATCATAGTGCTCACATTGATGTATGCCTAGATGCTAAATCTTATATCAATTAATGTTGTTAAGCATTTAGGCACATAATGATTGTAGCTATGTATTTGGCATGATAAGTATCCGGTTGCAATGTCAATGAAACTTAATTTTTAGTTGTCAAATGATCAATGCTTGAAATTGCTAATGCTGAAATTCTGACAAAACCGAAAGTTTCGGTTTGGCAATCTGGAGGTTCTGGTTTTGACTGAGAAAATAATAATTCAGCTAT
>BCLH01000455.1:0-15502 GCA_001602315.1 Zoysia pacifica
CCGCCGCCCCCGGCGGCACCGGCGCGAGCGACGAGAAGGTGGACGCGGCGGCCGCGCTCCGCGACGCGCTGGCGCGGGTGTTGGTGCGGTACCACCCGCTGGCGGGCCGGCTGGGGATCAGCCCGGAGATGAAGCTGACGGTGGAGCTCACCGGCGAGGGCGCCGTGTTCGTGGAGGCGGACGCCGCCTGCGACCTCGCCGACGTCGGCGACCTCACCAAGCCCGACCCCGCCGCGCTCGGCCAGCTCGTCTACTCCGTCCCCGGCGCCAAGAACATCCTCGAGATGCCGCCCATGACCGCGCAGGTATGCGTCCATCCACACCACCCGATGGCCATTATTGACGACGACGACAGACGGTTCCTCCTCTCGATCCTTGCACGTTTCCGGCCGGGGGGTGCCCGGTGGCCGAGGCCTGCACGGTCGCCACGAGCCGGGCGTTAATGCGTGGCGCCACGTACTACCCCCGTTCTGGTGAAAGGAGGGAGATGGAGATGTGGCACTTTTACTGCAGACGCGTGAGTGGAGGGAGGAGAGTTACTGGTTGGGAGGAACAAGGGAGTTGGGCAGCGCAGGGGATGGAGGTTGGATTCAATGGGGTTTTCAGCTATAGGAGTCATGGGAATTTGTGTGGCCAAAGCTAGAAAAGGAAAATTACTGCTTTTGGGTTCAAAAATTGGGTCCTTTTTTTCCCCAGGATTTGGACGGTTAGTTAAAAAAACACTAGTACAGTACTCTACGTAATTTTTCATATATCATGCCGCATAGTTCAATTTTTAACTAAACGGTTCACACAAGGACACAAGCATCCCAAACATCAGACATGTGTGGTCCATGAGGATAAAAACTATATTAGTGATTATGCTCAATAAAATTACGAAATATAAAGTTTAAACTTTTGATTTTTCGATATCCTATGCTAACGATTGACAATGAGTGATTGAAGTTATTACTTCATAAAATATACTTTAACAATTTGTGTTCTTTATTTGATGTATCGTATACCTAAAGATTTTTTTTTATCATTAGGGATAACTTTGTATGTTAATATTGACAATTCCTGGTAACAACGACTGCTTAGAATTTGCGGAACCTAGTAGTTGCTTATGGTAGCATTGTTTGAATTTTCTTGTTGGAATTTTGTAGCTACAGACAATTATAAATATATTTTATTCGTACAGAGTTGGATGGCCAACCTGCACCTATAACCAACCAAACCATTTCATCATCCAGTACATCTGATGCAACAACCCTAATCTTCCGACACTTGGGCTCCTCAACAGCTTTTCTACGAGTTCGTTGAGCTTGATCAGTCAAGTACACAAATTAGTCAGAGCCATAACTAGCTTGTTCGAAGTGTTACCAACTGGTTTAATTATGTTCAAAATTTCTCATTTTGATTGCCAACTAATTACCCATGGTTGATTCGTCCGCAGGTGACGCGGTTCAAGTGCGGGGGCTTCGCGCTCGGGCTGGCCATGAACCACTGCATGTTCGACGGCATAGGCGCCATGGAGTTCGTGAACTCCTGGGCCGAGACGGCGCGCGGCGTAGCCGAGCTCACCGTGCCGCCGTTCCTGGACCGCACCGTCCTCAAGGCGCGCGATCCGCCAGTGATCTCGTTCGAGCACCACGAGTTCGCCGAGATCCCCGACGTCTCCGACACGGCGGCGCTCTACGACGGGCAGGAGCTGCTGTACAGCTCCTTCTGCTTCGACCCGGACCGCCTCGAGCGCGTCCGCAGCCTGGCGCTCGCCGACGGCGCCCTCGAACGCTGCACCACCTTCGAGGCGCTGTCGGGGCTCGTGTGGCGCGCTCGCACCCGCGCGCTGGGGCTCGCGCCGGAGCAGCGCACGAAGCTGCTGTTCGCCGTGGACGGGCGGCGCCGCTTCGAGCCGCCGCTGCCCAAGGGCTACTTCGGGAACGGCATCGTGCTGACGAACGCGCTGGCGACGGCCGGCGAGCTGCTGTCCGCGCCGGTGTCGCGCGCCGCGGGGCTGGTGCAGGAGGCCGTGCGGATGGTGACCGACGAGTACATGCGGTCGGCCGTGGACTACTTCGAGGCGACGCGCGCGCGGCCGTCTTTGGCGTCCACGCTGCTCATCACCACGTGGTCGCGGCTGGCTTTCCACGGCGCCGACTTCGGATGGGGCGAGCCCATCATGTCCGGCCCCGTAACGCTGCCGGAGAAGGAGGTCATCCTCTTCCTCGCGCACGGCACGGAGAGGAAGAGCATCAACGTGCTCCTCGGGCTGCCCGCGACCGCCATGGACGCGTTCCAAGAGCTCATGGACGAGATATGATCCACCCCACCGATGTGAGCAGAGGAGCTCGTTGACAGTGAAAGCAAGCGACAGATGGGGATATAGCTCTGAAGACGAATGGACGCCATACGTACCCTGAGAAATATATTATGTGTTTTATGCGTAATTTTCACGGTTATATAGTACGATTATGTTAATTACGGTGTGTGTTGATTATTTTACTATATAATGTTGGGTTTTAATCGATCTGAGAATTTGTTATCAGTTGCAATGGTTTAATGAAAAATTATCATATGTTGGTTTATCGACTGGGTTTTCCTCTCAGTTTCAAGTATTGTGTTAAAAAAATTATTGTGCAGTACAGAAAAGGGTTTGAACCACTACTGCGGTTTGAAACCTTTCATAAGAAATCAAGGTAAAGATTTTATGCTGATTAAGCTTCTGATTTGAATTAATACCTTTTCCAGTTTTTAAGTTTTATTTTTTGATTTGCATTGGTTCTTAAAACAAACATCCAACTCAGAATAGCTAGTCTTCAGAAATCAGAACAGGGATGTCCGAGTTGTGCTTCCCCTGCCCTGGCGCAGCAGAGTACCGGAGACGACTAGCAATGCTCTGTTTCCTCTACTACACATGTCGTCGAACCAGAGCAAGACGCAGCCGCCGTGGACACCACTGGTTTTGATCGTGGGGGGCGTGCCTTCTTTTGTGCTTCCTGATCTACTTCGGCTTAGTGATGCCCTCCAAACTGGCAACTAAGGCCTCCTTTGCAACATGGGAATTTTTCTAGTTTTTTATATTTTTTCTGTGAAATTAAACTATTTTTTTTGAATTTTTTTTTAGATTATTGTGAAATTCCTGCATTCCAAAAGGTCTAAACTGAGCTCACCTTCACACAATCTTATGGCGAATCCTCCAAACCTCTCAACACTACCAGTGCCGAGCTCAGAGCTCCGATTCCATATTTTCACGCACGTCCACGGTCGAAATCCCGGCCGTGCAGCTCCGGCAACCTCTCGCCGTCAGGTGCGTGCTCGCGTGCGTGACATCGATATGCTGACAAGCATCTAGACATGCTTTCCAAGGCGACGATCGCCGCCGTGGTCTTGGTGGTGGTCACTGTCGGGGTCATATCTCCGGATACTTCCTGCCTGAGGTTACTCGATGGCCCAGGCTACAATTTACAGCCTATTAACAATGCTCGGCCCACGTTTTTCGTAGACCTAAAGGAAGAGTCCCGCAAGATTTCACAAAGCCCAACCAGAGGGTCGGACGCATCTAATCACAAGAGCCATCCCGACCCCCGTAGGAAAGGGGGCAACGTCATGACAAGGCTTGACCACCCGATGATCAAGTAACTGACATACTTTCCGACCACAGAGTTGAGTGACCATCCTGCGATAAGGCCCCTACTGATACAGAGATTCTTGACGACTTTACGGAGGAGGCATGGAGGAAAAGCAAATGATAAAATAACTTTACGGAGCAGGCTTCGCAAGTTTCGAAATTAAATCCAAACCCGTGCTGGCGTGAACTCCGAAAGTTCCCCTGGGTTCGGCGTGATTTAACTAAGAACAGCGTTGCGACCCAACCTCGTCGCTCAAAAGCTCCGCTTCTCTCTCTTTTGTTCTTGAGCCTCGTTTCTTGACAGTCCTCGGACGTGTAAAAGAAATTATAAGTGCTAGCGTTTGAGTCTTTCCTTGCGGCTAACGATCGATGATTTGGGTTGGTGACGCCTTATGGCTGCATTGAGTCCGATACTCAACCCTACGAGCTATACTCGACCTGGTCTTTCTGTCAACACCCAATGGATGACAAAAAACGCAAAACTACTAAGAATACTTGGCACGGGCAAGGGTCAGAACACACTACTGCTATTAACATATCTTACAAGTGATGCCCGAAGTACATTTCCAAAAGTCATTACAGGAAAAGAAAAAGAGAGAAGACCTAAACATACGGGGTTTAGGGTGTAGGCAGAGGACCTTGGGCTCGGGTCAGCATCGAACCGAACCTCTCCCGCACAAACTCCCTCGTATGGAAGCCGGAGCTGAGGTCCACCGTTCGGGGCTGCACCACGTCTGTCAGCTCCGGGATCTCCGCTTTTGGGGTGTCGAGAGGGAAGCCTTCGGAGACCCGCGCGAGATCAACGTCCGGATAATGCGCCCTCACGTGCGACAGCGCCAGTGTCGCCGCATCTTCGAGGGCGCCGGTCAACGCAGCGGCGACCAGCCTAGGGAGACATCTCATCACGAACCGGGCGCGGTCCGCCGAGACATTGGCGTCTCGCACCCTGATGAAGATGTTTCGGAACATGCGGCGCACGTTAGCCATCACATCCTGAAGAGCACCAGTCGCGGCTGAAAAACAAAATGAAGATAAGCAATCAACCCCACGGCAACCCTTCAAACAGGATATACAAAGATACGTACCGTCACGCTCCCCGATGGCAACGCTGGTGGCTTTGCGCGTCTTCCACCTCTTGCTGCGCTCGGACCACAGCTTCGTCGGAGGACAGGCGCAGGGCATCAAGCTCCGTGGTGAGCTTCTTGACCTCGTCGTCCAAGACGACGAGCCTCGCCTCGACGGCAGCACACCGCCCCGCCGCCTCCTTCGCCTTTACCTCCGCTGGCTCAGCCTGCTTGTTGGGCTCTGAACAACACGATCGGCTTCAACTCTCCTATTCTTCAATAAAGAATGAGGTTGGGAGTAGGGGCGGGAGCGCGATACCTACGGACAACGTTGAACTACAGCTACGCAAGCTCGGCGGCGTACTGCTTCCTCTACTCTCGGGCCGCGTGAGCCTCTGCTCGAGCCGCCCGACGTCTTGCCGCGCCGCCAAGGTATCCTCCTGCGTGGCCTTGAGCTTGCGGCGAAGCCGGTGGGTGTCCTTCGTCAACACTTCTCAGTCGGCCCGAGCCCAGTCCAGCGCCACGCAGAGGGACTCCACTTCAGCCCGCAATGCCGGGTCAGACAGAGACTGACCCAACGTCTGGAGCACAATCCGCTGCAGCAACATGCCTTAGTACCACAATAAAAAGTTAGTTACCGTGAAATTTTGAGTTGTCACTAACTTACCCGTGATTTTTTCATGGCCGGATCGCGGAAGATGTTACGACCCGCGGCCAGTCGGTCAAGGAGCTTCTTCATGTCCTTGCCGACCTCAAGGATGATGTCAAGGAAATTCCCCATCAAGCTATCGTAGTGACGCGTGGCTCGCACTGACGCCTCGCCTGACGGGGGTTTCGACACCACCCGTTCCTCCGAGGCCGGAGCCTCGGAACCACCAACACTGGGCGCCGCGTCAATTGTAGCCGCAGTGGCGTCTCCACCGCTTCCTCGCCAACTGTTGTCGTCAGCCCTGTGAACGTGGCGGCAGGGGAGGGTGCTTGACCGCCTCCGCTGACCACCGTGGCAGCCTAAACGGCTCCCACCTCGATGTCCCCCTCGGCGCCTGCAGCCAAAGGAGACGGAATCGCTGCCTCCTCCGCAGCCTCTTCCTGACCCTCGGCATCTGTGCCCGAGGGGGGAGGCTGCGGGTCTTCCGCAACCGCTGGCGCCCCCCTGACCCTCAGTAGGACCCAAGGGGGGCTGCACAACTTCTTCGTCACCCACTGGCACGTCGGCCGATGGGTCTTCCCACTGGAGACTTGGACATGGCGGGGCCACTAGAACACCCACCACCGCCGTTGCTGTGGAGTTTGGCCCCTCTTCATTGGCTCGCGACGTGAGGCACGTCGTGGCCAGAGAAACAGTAGTCACCCTACGAAAAATAAGCAAAGTAAGCCCACTAAACAGCTAATATGCGGAACGATAAAAGATTGCGAGCGTAGGAACTTACGCCTTCAACCGGCAGATCGAGATGGCCTTAGTCATCTTCGACGGCGACTGTACGATGTTTGGGCCCCAAGTCATTGCCGCCGCCGCCGCCACCCTCTCGGACAGCAGCACCAGATGAACAACCGGTGGGGGGGGGACAGGGATGACGCTCTGCTCGCCAAGCCTGATCCTCTTCAGGGGGGACCGAGGCGTCGGGTCTGACTCAGTGTCCGACCCCAAACCCTCCAGGATGTCATCCAAGTCCTCGGACGATGACACGGTGATGGGATCACCTCCCGCCACCTGCGCGGCCAAGGCGGCCACCTCCTCCCGCGTCGGTTGAGGGCCGGAGCAAGAACCTTTGTGACGAGCCCAGCCGGCTTCGAAGCCGCAGCTGTAGCCAATGATCTCATCCCTTGGGTCGGGCCCGGCACTAGGCAGACGGCCGCCGGAGACGTCGGCGCCGAAGGAGAAAGGGCGCCCGAGGGAACCACCGCCGGGACACTCGAAGAGGACCCATCTGCCTGAATCGATATAGGTAAAAGGGGTTGATTGACGAATACAATCATCACGAAGAAGTAACGAACACTGCAGGAAGGACCAACTTACCGAACACTCAAAGGCTTCGGCCCTCTCGTGAGGGCCGCCTCCTCGTACCCTTCGAACAAGCGGGTGACGCGACCCGCAATATCTTCGTCCGACAGCTCCTCCCCAAGCACCAGGCGCGTGGTGTCTTGGGCGCTGGTGGACACGTGCATCTCGTGAACATTGATGGCCGACAACCCAGCCTCCCAAAGCTCTCGAATCTGCGCGAGGAGTGGGCCAGCGCCTGCACGTTCGCATCCGACGGCGGGGAAGTCCACGCATCGATGGTCGTGGCGGTCTCGTCAGAGTACACCGGGATGCATGGGGCGACATTGCCAGCGTAGAACCACTCGCCATCCCAGCCCTTCAGCGACTTCTTCAGGGGGACCTCGAGGTACTCCCCTGCACGCGTGCTCCGCAGGCAGATCTCGACGCACCCGTAATGGCGGCTGGTGCGTGCGCTGCCCAGCCGCGTCACATTGAAGAAGTACCTCCATAGTTGAGCGTGTGGAGGTATCGCGAGGAAGGCCTCGTAGAGATTGATGAAGAGTGCGATGTGGAGCTCCCCATTCAGGTTGAGGTGGTGGAGGCAAACCCCGTAGAAGGTGAGGAGCCGGCGAACGAACCGGCAAGTCGGAAGCCCGAGCTCGTGGTCGTGGAAGGCAAGGAAGGAGGCGATTTCTTCCGCTGCGGGGTCCAGGACTTCATGCTGCACCGTCGGCCTCCAACTGATGGCGTCCTGCTGCTGAAGGAACCCCTTCTTCGCACGGTCGTTGAGGATGTCGGCGGAGACAGTGGATGCTTTTCACTTGGAGGCCATTGCGATGACGATAGGGACGAGGATGACGAACGGCGAGACAAACAGAAGCAACGAAAGCAGGAGCGCATGGAAGACGAAGGCAAATGGCAAGGGTGGGTTTCGAAAACCCACCTGGCCGCCTTTTATAGCCGCAGGAATTGGACGGTTCCGTCCCCTCGATTCTCAGGACACGATCCTACGAAGTGACCGGAATTAACTCCCGCGTCATGATGGGCACCCGAGCCATCGGGCACCCACAGTTTTCGTACCCCACCCGCCGACGGGTGGGCCCGGCGTGAAGTCCTCATTGCGTCCGCCGGTCAAAGTGATGTCATCTTGCTCACGCACCTCTGCTAGGCACAGTGACCGCCAGGCTTGCGCCGGACGGACGTGACGCGTGCGTACGGGCCCTGGCGGTTCAACTTTCGAAAGCCACTCGCTTCGCTACACATTGTAACCCTGTCGGGGTGCCCTACAGGTCAAACAATAGGGCATGCACCGATCATCTTCTCACCCACCCATGGACAAGTGGGCTAGGGGCAAATACTCGTTGCATCCGCCGGTCAGAATGATGATAACCCAACTGCGCAAGCCTGCCAGGCACGGTAATTGCCTGGCTAACGCTAGATGGACAAGACGAGCACGGGCGAGTTACTGTGCGGAGCGACGATTCAAATTTCAAAATCCATTAACTGTCCTGCACGTGGACACAACAGGACCAAACCCGTACTTCTGGGCAGTCACAGGTTGACTATTGAACCGTTCGGTTCGACCCCTGCCCTCAAGCGCTGATCATAAAATACGGCCAATCCGCTTGGTCCATCCTAGGCGCAAGTACTGATCACGAACATACGATTGGTCCGATCGGATTGTTCTAGGCACTTAACACAAACCCGGTAACGAGCGCAGCCGACCTCGACTCTTAATGGTCGGGGAGTTCAAGTCCCGCCTGACTGACCTGAATTAATCAGGAGCGAAGGGCATCTAAATCGATAAAGTTTTATCAGACTCTCGACCGACCCTACGGCTCGCTCGGGGGCTCGAGGGCTATGCCCTGTAGGATCGATTGCAGCACGACGACGACTCAAACCCCCCGACCGACCCTACGGATCGCCCGGAGGCTCAGGGGCTACGCCCTACGGGCGCATCCGTAGGGTCAACTCCGAAGAGCAATGATGAACCAGATCTCCCAACCGACCCTTCCAATCGCTCGGAGGCACGGGGGCTACGCCCTATGGGCACGCTCACGCGCATCCGTAGGAACGACATGAAGAAACCACGATGAAGCAACTACGACAACGCATCAGACCCCCCAGCCAACACTCTGGCTCGCCTGAGGGCTCGGGGGCTACGCCCTACGGGCGCGCTCTCGCACCTGTAGGATCGATGATCGGAAATCAACTTCACAAATCAGCCCCGCACCGCCTCAACAGGACTGTAAACAGTGCAAGGCTCGAGGGCTACTGTCGGGGTTATATCCTCGTGTACTTACGACCCGTGGTTACTCAACGACCCAAGTTACAATCTATGGCCCATTGACAACGATCGGCCCATGTTCTTCGTAGTCCCAAAGGAAGAGTCCCGTAAAATTTCACGAAGCCCAACCAGAGAGTCGGGCGCATCCAACCACAAGTGCCACCCCGACTCCCGTAGGGTCGGCGGCAACATCATGACAAGGCTTGGCCGCCCCATGGCCATGTAACTGACTTACTTTTCGATCCCAGGGTCAGGCGACCAACCCACAACAAGGCCCCAACCGGTACAGAGATTCCTGGTGACTATATAGAGGAGACAGGGAGGAAAAGCAAACAGTAAAGCAACTTTGTCCCCTCGGCGCTGAACAGGGGACAGGCGAAGGACGACAGCTGGCGCCAGGGAATCGCTAGGAGATCACTCTCGAAGATGCTATTGGCCCCACCCGTCAGAGGTGGCTCGTTTTCGTGGATGCCAAGTTTGGTGGCGGCCCTGCTCGTCAGAGGAAGCTCCAACCCGCGGGGACCAAGTTTGACTGCGAACCCACCTGTCAGAGGACGTCCAGCTAGCCCCCACTCGTCAGGGAGCCGTCCGTTTCACCCTACTCTGTAACCCCATCCAGCCTCTATATGAAGGCTCGTCAGGGACCCGTACAACGAGAGGAACAAGAGAGAAAGAGGAGACACATATGGTAAGACTTAGAGATTAGTTCAACACACACTTACATAGGCGCGCTAGGGACTCTGCCCGCGTAAGAGCCCTTTCGCCATTGTAATCCACTCGATCATACGTGAGTTCGTCGCATCCGACCGCTAGACGTAGGGTATTACACCCCGTGGTGGCCCGAATCAGGTTACATTCTTGAGTCCATCCGGATTAGGCCATATCGATTAGAAAGAAGCGTACCATAGCCCCTTCGATCGTATAAATTCATACTGTGCTGGTGTACGAAACACCGACGGTCACCTTGATGCTCCTGCTCCTGGCGCCGCAGGCCTCCTCCACCCGCGCGCACAGACCCAGCCGCAGCCGCGACCCACGGCATGATGTGCAGGTGGAACCTGAACGAGGCGGTGAGGGCGCTGCCGCTGGAGTCAGACAGCGGCATGGGCAGCATGTCGTGCGACGTCGTGTGGGACATGCACCTCTACTGCAGGTATACCGGCCAGCTGGACCAGGCTAAACGCGTCGGCACGTGGGTCATTGGTTTTTCCCCGACCCAACTCGGCTGGTGGCCATATGAGCTGTGCGGGCTCGAAGTTCAACATGAACCATGCCTGGACCTAGCTTTAGGCCCGTTGGCTTGTCACGGGCTGTGCCTGTTTAGCTCCGCTACAGGACCTGTAAGCCCGTATGGCCTGGCACGACCCGGCACGGATCGCTTGGATCGTTTATCATTTTTTGAAGGTTTATATTAATAATTTGACATATTTATCTTTAAAATTTATGATTTTTTAACATTATATAATTAGTTTTAGTAAATTCTCAGAAAAAATAATATTTATTTTTCCCCGTACTCCGAGCTGGCCCGATCCGGATCGTGAAAAATTAGTCGAGCCATGCTTAGGCCTGGCTAGTTCACCCGATGGCTGGTACAGCACGGCCTGATCAACTAACCGGGCTATGCTGGGCCGTCTCGGAGTCGATCTGAGCCCGACCGGGCCTGTGCCGTGCCAGCCCGGCCCGTTGGCCAGCTCTAACTGCAGGTGTTAGTTCTGGCCCATGCACGCCGTGAACCCAAACCTGGTCTCTTGGTAAGGCCCGGCGACAGTGTCGGTTTACAGAATGAGATGGGTGTTATTGGGCCAAGGGAGTATTCGGCCTATGATTGTTTACACTATGGACCGTGGTTCCATAATTTTGTGACGATGGCTCTATTGACAAAACTGTTTCGTCATAGAGCTTGTGCATTTACAGAACGTATATGGGCTCATGGATTTGATTTTTTGGTAAAAAAGGGTAAATACTCCCTCCGATGTCAAAAAGGAAGTGTTTTGTACAATGTTTTGGTCAAACATTGTGAATAAAAATTACAAATACTTTTTAATTTATTAAATTTAAAAATGTGATAATCTAATGATGATATTTTTCTTAAAAAATACTTTCCCAATAATGTATATATGTCACTTTTCAATAAATATTTTCACAATGCCTCTAATGGCATTTATCCTCCATAATCACTACTAACAGTGATGGCTTAAGGATCTATCAGACGACATCGTCTCCTTTCTTCTGCTGCCCTTCCTACCTTCGGGTCGGTTATCCTACCATTCTCCCTATTTCTCTTCAATTTGTTCTGCATTTGCTTAATTTATTTTGTGCTTCCTTCATTTTGCACTGTATCATTCTTCAGAGGTTCTCATCAATTAACATAGTGATTTTTTTACCATAACTGTTTTTTTACTCAATGTGATGAACTAATATATTAATTCACCTTACATGTAACAATTATGTGCATCTTGGAACACTATATCTTTCTCTACGTCTGAACCTTCTGATATATTGTTTAGTTATTCAGGTAAAAAATTATCAAATTGTATTGGATTTGTATAAATTATTCTTTATCTTCTTCTATTTATATTGTGTTATGCTTCAGAGGTTCTCATCAATAAAAAAGTTGATTCAACTTTTTTAAACACAGTTTTTTTTATGAACTAACATATTAATTCTCCTTGCAGATAACAATTCTGTTAACCTTAGAAGGCTATATCTTTCTTTTTTGAACAACGAGAACTATCTTTCTTCATGTCTAAATCTTTATTTGTTCGGGTTAAAAAATATTCTTGTGCTCTATGTTCAGAGAAGAGTATCTGAAGGCTTGAAAAAAAATGTTGTTTCTTGGTCTTCAAGATTCAATAGAGCTCAAGTAAGTAATTATTTTTTCCCATGTTTCAATCTTGTACATATGTCTCGACAGTTGACCCTCTTAGTGGCTAGCATTACCACTGCTGTTGTCTCTGAAATAGGTAAAGGTAGATGAATTTTCATTATTAACTATTGGATTGCATTTTTATAATGTTATCTAACCATTTATATTCCGCAACAACACACTGGGGAATCATCTAGTATTAAAAGGAACCCAGCTCTAATGGAGTGCACAAAAAAGGCGCAAGCAACACTGAGCACAATGTGACATAGGAGTATCTAGATTGGTGATTTTATAAATTTGGTTGACTTTAACTATATAAAAATATTCCTAATAATGAATATAAAAATACAAGTACTATATCATTAAATTAATTGAAATTATAGTACTCACTAGTTAAGTTAGTTTGACCAAACCAAGAAATATAGTTATTTTGAGACAGACACAGTAAGTCAGTAACTACTGAGTACCTATACTACTAAGGTGACTGCTCTTCACTTGCTGACATAATACTAGTGGTACCATAATCATATGACCACTAACGTATGATTCAACATAGCGGCTATGATGCTGCTGACCTTAATCCGGAGCACCTTTTTTCAAGATCGTGCCTGGCATGTTTCATATTAAGAGAGAGAATAGAGTGTTACAAATTACAGCCGATGACTAAAAGACACCAACAAACAATGACCCGAGCGACCACACCACATATTACAAACTAATTCGCTACTAATTGCGTCCAACTAACCAACCCAGCGCTACACTAGGATCTTGCCTGAGCCAGGATGCGATCGACCTGTACGTGCGGGAGAAGCTGGCGGTTTCTGAAAATCCGACCCTGGTGTAGGGATCTTCGACTGGAGAGGTCTTGGTTTTTGGGAGCTATTTCATGAGAGAGATGGGGGAGTTCTTCAAAGATTATGATACTCACAGTCGATTGTCAAGGTAATTGTCACTGCATGTGGGCTAGCATGTGTTAGCCCCACGTAGCTGCGACTGGCATTCAACTGCCGACAATCTCAATTCTCCGGGGTCCATCTCATTCTCTTCTCTACGACCTAAGTTTGCACCACCCCAAAACTCTATGGGCCTATTGGTTATAGATGTCTCTGTGCAGTGCATACAAAAAGATTATCCTTGTGCTAATGTTGTTTACGTGTGTTGAAGTGCATCCATACTCAGGCTGAATCATTTTGCATCTATAAAAAAGAGCTAAATAAATCTCCTTTGAAGTTTGAACAAAATTAAAAGAACATGCAAATTCAAAGTTCCATCTCCAGAATACGACGGTTGACCTTTTAGAGCCCTTAGCAGATACCTTACGTGATAAATCGTGACGTTTTGGATTGCTTCCTAATTCGAAAACCAGAGTTAAATTTCCTTAATAGGATGATTGCTTGCTTCGAACACATTGCAATGTAACGGAAAGCCCATGGAGGTTGAATGGTCAAATATTTCGAAGAATTTTAATTAGGAGGATTTGACTTTGGACACCTTAGCACACTCAACAGCCGATCGAGAATATATATACTTAGCGATATGGTTAAGTACGACCTCGCAAACCCCACTCGACACGTAATCAAAAACCCGACCCTCCAACCTGTTTGCGTGTTTGCTTGCTCAAGAAGCGTGCGATCCAAAAAATGGAAGCTGTCGAGAGCAACGAGAATGCCGGCGCCGTGGCGGCGGCCTGCGGCAAGGCGCAGCGGCAGCTGAGCGTGAAGCGCGGCGAGCCGACGACCGTGCCGCCTGCAGTTCCGACGCCGTCCGGCGAGCGGTACTACCTCTCCAACCTGGACCAGAACCTGGCCGTGATCATGAAAACCGTGTACTGCTACGAGCCCCGCGCCAGGGACGCTGCGGCCGTGCTCCGGGACGCGCTCGCGCGCGTGCTCGTGCGCTACCACCCGCTGGCTGGGCGACTGGGCGTCAGCGCGGAGAAGAAACTGGTAGTTCAGCTCACGGGCGAGGGCGTCGTCTTCGTGGAGGCCGACGCCGCCTGCAACGTCGCCGACGTGGTCCGCGACTTCACTGACATGGACACCGCCGCGCTCGACCAGCTCGTGTGCTCCGTTCCCGGCGCCAGGAGCATCCTCGAGACGCCTCTCGTGACCGTGCAGGTTCGTTCACGCGCGCACCACTGGGTCGTTTTGAATTCGACTCGAAAATCAGGTTCGGGTTTGAGATTTCACAAATAACACATATACGCGCAGATAGACACACCAGATCGAGTTCCTCAGCAGTTGACAGTGGAATTTGTCCTTATATGACAGAGCAAGTGCTGCTGATTAATCTAATAGGAGGTACAGTATTAAAGATCCTAGCCATATATTCAAGCAGAAAATATTAAAAAAACAAATTAATAGCAACGAACAACGTCTATAATTACATCACTTGTCAAAACTCATGAATTTTTTTAAATTGAATAATATAATAATTAATAATTGTTTAGAGAACTTTAACTTTATAGGTAATAAAAGAATAATTTAAATATCGAAATTAAAGTAAATAAATGGTCCATAATTATTTGGTTTTAGAATCGACCATATCTTTATCTTTTCTCTGTCTCTACTCTTTAAAAAAACATAGTTTTTCTTTTCAACATACACACAGAAAAATATTTTAAAAAAAATAAGTTAGACTACGTGCACATAAAAAATATATTTAGAGCAATTTTTTCTTACAAATTTGACAGATGAAATCTTTTTTATAGACACCTTTACAAATCTAATATACAAGTTTTTCTGAACCTCTCAGATCATGGGTATACACGGATCATTATTAGTTAATAAAATACAACTATTTGAAACAATTTATTTTAATATTAATATATTATTTTTTAAGTTAATATTAATCGTAACATTAGCACGGAAAGTATAAATAAAGACACGCATATCCGTTTTTCGATAGTCGCACAGTGGACTTTCTGAGAAGGAAACGTTTGCGGTGAAAGGTCACTGCTGCCAGCTGTACCAGTTCGCGGGTAGAGCGGCATCGGTTGACAGATGGGCCAACAACGCGATCGAGTCAATGCTTCTCAAGTAACCTCCTTAGGGAAAGTCATAACATATTTGCTCGCCAACTTTGGTAAAATTCTGTGCTAATTTTATTTCTCGATTCATCCAAAGTTTCCGTTCGTTCATTTACGGGCAGGTAACGCTGTTCAAGTGCGGCGGTTTCGCGCTCGGCTTGGCCATGAACCACTGCATGCTCGACGGCATCGGCGCCATGGAGTTCCTCAACTCGTGGGCAGAGACGGCGCGCGGCGTAGCCGAGCTCACGGTGCCGCCGTTCCTGGATCGCACCATACTCAAAGCGCGCAACCCACCGACGATCTCTTTCCCGCACCAAGAGTTCGCCGAGATCCCGGACATCTCCGACACGGCGGCGCTGTACGGCACCCAGGGCCTGGTTTACCGCTCGTTCTGCTTCGACCCGGACCGACTGGAGCGCGTGCGCGGCAGGGCGCTCTCCGACGGCACGCTCGACCGGTGCACCATCTTCGAGGCGCTCTCAGGCTTCGTCTGGCGCGCGCGCACTGCCGCGCTGGGACTCGTCCCGGAGCAGCGCACCAAGCTGCTCTTCGCCGTCGACGGCCGGCGCCGTTTCGCGCCGCCGCTGCCCAAGGGCTACTTCGGGAACGGCGTCAAGATAATGAACGCGCTCGCCACGGCTGACGAGCTGCTGTCCGCGCCCG
>BCLH01000455.1:15512-34955 GCA_001602315.1 Zoysia pacifica
ATCTTCGAGGCGCTCTCAGGCTTCGTCTGGCGCGCGCGCACTGCCGCGCTGGGACTCGTCCCGGAGCAGCGCACCAAGCTGCTCTTCGCCGTCGAC
The DNA here is from genome assembly GCA_001602315.1 of Zoysia pacifica. NCBI lineage: Eukaryota > Viridiplantae > Streptophyta > Magnoliopsida > Poales > Poaceae > Zoysia > Zoysia pacifica. The sequence goes on from BCLH01000455.1 coordinate 15,609, forward strand.
GGCCGGCGCCGTTTCGCGCCGCCGCTGCCCAAGGGCTACTTCGGGAACGGCGTCAAGATAATGAACGCGCTCGCCACGGCTGACGAGCTGCTGTCCGCGCCCGAGTCGCGCGCCGCGAGGCTGGTGCAGGAGGCCGTGCGGACGGTGACCGACGAGTACCTGCGGTCGTCGGTGGATTACTTCGAGGTGACGCGCGCGCGGCCGTCGCTGGCGTCCACGCTGCTCATCAGCACGTGGTCACGGCTCGCCTTCCACCATGTCGACTTCGGCTGGGGCGAGCCCGTCGTTGCCGGCCCCGTCACGCTGCCGGAGAAGGAGGTTGTGCTCTTCCTCCCGCACGGAAAGGAGAGGAAGGGCATCAATGTGCTGCTGGGCCTGCCGGCTTCCGCCATGAACTCGCTCCAAGAACTCATGGATGCGATATGATGTGTATCCATTCCACGATGAGCTCGTTGATCGTCGTCGGGGGACGGGTGGCATACATATACACTGATAAATAAATGTGGTCTTAATATCACAGTATTGTATTCTGTCAATAATATTGCTTCTGGATTTTAGTCTGCGATCTTGATCAAAGGTTTGCAGTATTATCTTAATATGGTTGTATGCTCTTGGTTTACCTTTCGTCACTCAAAATGCGGTTCCCATCCAGAGGACATATATTTTATTATAATTTAGTTATCATGAAAGTTATTTGTAATCAATGATGACAACAATTTAAAGAACAGATGAATAGTTATTAATTCAAATTTGAAGTACATGTTGTCTGTTGATACTGTTTAAAAACTAGAGAGGGTACTTTCTTTTTCTCCAGTCTTTGACAGAAAAGCTCAACCTTTTCTGGTCGAGATAATTAACCTATGAACCATGGTTTGACCCTAAGAGAGCCACCTCCCATCCTTTAGGCCTATTCCATATATAATGATCCGTTCATCACGGCTTAATTCAACTGAGTAAATAGGGCATAACGGGTTGATTTTTTAACCTAAACCTGAAACCTCAACTATAATTCACTGCCACAGGGAATCGAACATGCTACTTAGAGTAAATTAACCAAATTAGTTAGAGGCGATCCACAAATTGATAAAACCTCCGTAATAGAAAATATGACTTTTTTTACTTTTAGACACGAAGTTTGACCATTCATCTTATTCAATTTTTTGTGCAAATATATAGAAATAAATAATTCATAATGAATTTATCTCTAATGATTAAATAATTCAGAACAAAATAAATATTTTTTTAATAAGACAAAGAGTTAAATTAAATATCTACTACAAGTCAAGAACAACTTTTTTTTTTGGGACGAGTAGACTGCAGCTGGTGCCTGGTTGAGGTGGATCAAAATATAAATATATGTATTATGCAGCGTTATCTGGTCTAGATCTTTGATTTATTTTTATTTAAGTTTACACCCGCAATGGGTCTCAACACCTCACAGCTCCGTTTGAGTAATGTTGGTAAATTTGTTAGGGACCGACACTCTTGTATGTTTTTTCTAAAAAAAAAAAAGGAGTTTGGCTCCATTATTCTCCAGAATCTGATCGATCCCGTTGCAAACGGCCAAGCCAGGCAGCGGCCATATGGATTGATGTACGGGTCAGGATTAAGCTGAAACAGGACAGCCGCATGGGTTGGTGTGTTGAATTCGGGAGACGAAGGCAGCATTTAATTTATTTGACCAACATTCTGAGTGATGATGTTTGAACTTAGATCGAATGTTTTGCCAAATAATATTTGGTAAAGGTAAAATCCTGCTTTTAAAAAATTGTTGAGCAACAAGTTGCCTACTGTGCCACATACTATGCACTGTAAGGCTTCGGGGGCATTTGCTTTTTTGGCCTTTTTTTAAGGCTAATAGTCAATTTAACTTTATTTTTTTAATTTGCTTATTTGACTCTGTTTTTATATTCTAAATGGCCAATTTAATTCATATTTACTGAAAAAAGAAGGGTTAAATAAGCAAAATTTATGGTTAAATTGGCTATTTGTAATCGAAAAGTAGAGTTGAATAAGCAAAGTTGAAAAACGATGTCAAATTAACTATTAGAATTCAAAATAAAGCCACAAAAGCAATTATCTCTAAGTCTAATCATCTTGATTTTTCAATCCTACCAAAGCACTCTTCACGTGGTGCCTTGTAAAGTCCACCAATAACACCTAGGGCGTGAGTGATTGGACGCCTTGTGAGCCTAGCCGAAGCTAGCCCAATATCGATGGAGTCAGGCTCGAGAGAAACAAAATTCGATTTCGTTTCCCACGAGCCAAGCCAAAGTTACAACTTTTTGCACGCGAACATACGAGCTATACAAGCACTCTGCCAACGAATCAATCCTCCGTTGCACGCATGAAGCTTGGCCTGGTTCCCTGCAGGAAATCAATCAAGCGTAAGTTGAACGCGTGCAGCGTGGTTGATCTCTCTACAGCCAACGTATCACTACCCTAGTGGATCGTCTGTTTGGAATTTGCACTAAGAACTTCATACCTCCTAGAGACAACGACCTTTCAAATTCTCAATTTTTTATTCCATTGTCTATAATCATTGTGTCCAATAAACATGAGCAAGGATAGATAAATATTTCTAGTTTCGCATTCACGTCCTGTTAGCTGCTGCGTACGTCATTTTACAGCCACCCGTCGCTCACCTCCTCCTCTACCAACTGGTCAAATTCAATGCTACTGGGCCATGCATCGCAACTTATTTTCGGCTGGCCTTTCCTATCCACTTCGCCACCTTCCAGGTTACTCCAGTCCAGTGGGCTAGTATGTTGAACCAAAAGAAGACCGTGTCAAATAATTAGATAAAATTTAATACTATTTTAAAATTCAAATAAATTTTCTCTCAAACTTAACTAATTTCTTGATTCCGTCTAAACCATCACATTCCTTATAATTAATATAAAAAAAAGATCCCATATGAATATATTTTTTTTGACATTTTTGAATTTATTTTTTGAATATTCCACCTCAATAAATCAAATGCTCAGTATATAGATTCAATTGGTCCATAAGTCAAAATAAATTGTTCTAACTAAATATTAACTGTTGTAGTAGTAAATGTTCTAGTAATAAAAATGAATTATTCAAAATAATTTGATGAAAGGGAAAATACAAAAAGAAAATCTAAACCATTCTTTAAAAAGAAACAAATAAAAGGAAAAAAATAGTAAGAAAAATTTGCTTATCAATAAGATTCAATTGTTCTAATGGCGATAATATATTGTTGTAGCTATAAAAATCAATTGTACGCCTGCATCAGCGCAGTAAAATTGAGAATTAAAAAAAAATAGAAGTAATATAAAAAATATGGAAAAGAAAGAAAAATAAAAATATAAAATATAAAAGAAAGAAAATGGGTGGGTAGAAATTTAAAATAAAAATATGAAAGGAAGTAAAAAAGAAAAATATCTTTTTATAAAGGCAGAAATTAGAAAAAAGAAAAAAAACTTAGGGAAAAAGGCCACCATCTCGGCCCAGCTTGAGTTGCGCATGGGCAAAATTTAGAAAGAAAAGAAAGAAATATTAAAGAAACTGCCCATGATGGGCCCACTGTGGGGAGGGGGGGGGAGGGGGGGGGGTAGGTTATGGAAGAATCCCGTACTGCATTGCGCTATAGGAATGGTGAGTACACAAAATTTATATGGATAGGTTGATTCTCATTTACGTTATCATTATTCCACTTATAAGCTTGTGCTTATTCTCATTTTCTCCTTGTAAATTGTGTAATATTCTTTATTAATTGACATATGTTTTACAAATTGTTAATCATCCTTTTAAATGTTGGCCCAAGTTACTTCGTAGTGGCTGGCCGCACTGGGCTGTCAATAGCCAAATATGTCTACACATATAAGGACTGAACTGCATCGCGATTCTTCTCCAAGGCCACCCATATAGGGGCGTTCCTGTAGTGCGCAACAAAAGCACCGAATGCGTCCTGCTCGTCGTCCTCATGCCTCCATGACCTTTACGACCTTGGGCACCTCGACTGGGAACTGGTCGATCTCCTCCACCCACGGGTTCCCACACTTCTCTTTGGCTGGGGCGACGGTTCGCAGGGCCTTCCACACCGCGCTGTTGCACTTGAACCCAGAGCCGAACGCGATCTGCCACACGCTGTGGCCGCGGCGCACCCGACCTTTCGCCTCCGTGTACGCCAGCTCGTACCAGAGCGAGCTGCTCGACGTGTTCCCCCACCGGTACAGCGTCATCCGCGACGGCTCCATGTGCCAGCTGCTGAGCTCGAGGCTCTTCTCGATGGTGTCCAGCACGGCGCGGCCGCCGGCGTGGATGCAAAAGTGCTCGAACGCCGTCTTGAAGTCCGGGATGTACACGGCCGCGGCCTTCCTGAGCCCGAACACCTTGCGCCCGACGAGCGACGCGAGGAAGAGGAGCTGCTCGGAGATGGGCAGCACGAGCGGTCCCAGCGCCGTGATGTTGGTCCGCAGCGCGTCGCCGGCGACGGTCATTAGGTCCTTGGAGAGCGCCACGCCGACGCAGCCCGCCTCGTCCTCCTCCTGGATCACGCACCGGTACGCGCGGTCCTCGGCGCCGCGGTGCGTCCGGACGGTGTGCACCAGCTGGTACTTGGCGCGGCGGCGCTCGGCGCCCCGGTTGGAGAGCAGCACGGCGGCGCCGCCCATCCGGAAGAGGCAGCTTGACAGGAGCATCGACCGGTTGTTGCCTCTGTACCAGTTGAGCGTCATGATCTCCATGCTCACCACCAACGCGTACGTGTTCCGGTGCACCTGCATCAAACAAATGCATCGAAGTCGTCAGAGAATAGGAAGACATTTTGCACAAGCAAACAATGTACGAATGATATTGCTTGCGACATATTTGTTCTAAAAGAAAATCGGAAGACACGTTCGATTTGCCATTCTCAACGTGTCTAATTATTTAAAATTTTGTTATGAAAAAGATGATGTAATCCGTACAGTCTCTTTTACATGAGTCAAGAGGTTCCAACGGCCAAGGGAACTTAAAATTAGATTATTATGTCTGTCAGAATGTCAAGTTAAAAAAATTGTACGAAGGACATTTATTTCGTACAAATTTGGAATGTTAGGTGATTTGCTTTGTACGTTTCTTTGTCCCAAGTTGTAAATTTTTTTAGAATAAAGAATGAAATGAGAACGGAGTATTATGTAAATATTCTATTAACTATATGGTGTCGATCGTCGTCAATGGCTACTGGTACCACAACGTGCACGTGCTGCAGCTTGAAGAGCACGTGTGCAGGACGCGGCAACCTGAACTGCCCGTACTTCGTTAAGGATTAATAATAGTTACCTGCAGCAGCTGCTTGGCGAGGTCGACGGATATGAGGCCGGCGCTGCACCCCATGCCACCGAGGTTATAGCTCGCAACATCCTTGCGGAGCTTGTAGTGGTTCACGATCATGGCGGAGTGTGACGGCGTCGGATTGAACAGGCTGCAGTTCACCACGACGATCCCGATGTCCCTGGTCCTGACGCCGGTCTTTGCCAGCACCTGGTCGATGGCGCCGAACATGACGGCCTCCGCCTCGGCGCGCGCCTCCGCCATGCACGGGTTGGGCGGCGACCGGAGCATGGCCTTGGGCGAGTAGGTCCCCTGCCCCAGCCCCGACCGCTCCAGGATCTTCCGCTGGAACGCGAGGTTCTCGTCCGTGAACACGCCGGTGGCCGCCGACTGCCGCATGAACGTCTCCCGGGTCACCACGTGCTCCGGCCCCGGCTTGTAGCACGCGAAGTCGACGAGGTAGACCGCGCGCGGGCGACGCATGACGTACACGGTGCCGAGCACGGTGAGGACGCCGACGAGGGAGATGGCCAGCGGCAGGTTCGCGGCGACGATGTCGGTTAAGGTCAGGCGGGAGAGGCGCGGAGCCAGCGTCACGGACAGCGCGGCGAGCAATAGGTAGACTGCGTTGGATATGACCAGGTGATACACAAGTTTCAGGCGCCGCTGGCCGTGTCGACGGCCCTTATCGTCACCGGCGGTGGCCGTCGTCGTTTCTTGGCTGCTCATGGTGGACTTGTGGGTTGGAAGATCTTGGAACCGATGACGTCGACGAGCGTTTGTGTTTGTTTCAGTGATGGGTTTGGGAGGGGCGAGACGTCTATATAAAGGTTCTTAGGGCAGACCGAGGAGAGAGGGGGATCGCCGGGGTTGGCGCAACCACCTGTACGCACGACGACGACCACGGCCGCCGGAGACGGTGGGGCAGGTGGAATTGCGTCGCGAACGTGTGTTGGAATAACCTTGGGCGCTAAATGACATTTTTGTTGGCTCATCTAACTGCAGGTGGGCAGGTTTAGCTTCGAAGCTTTATGGTCGCTAGTCCGTCGACCTGTGACTGAGGGCGGGCGCACATGGTATTGTGTAATCCGGCCTACGGGTCACAGTGAAAGGCATATATGATCGTGACCTATGATTAGTTCGATTTCGTCCGTGATCAATCGCAACGTTACACGTCTCATGTGTTTGCAAATGTAATGAAGGAGTTTGGTACTGCGTGTCTAGTTATGATTTGTATCCAAGTTCTTTGATATCTGGGTTACAAAATTGTTGATTTTTATAGCACTTGAAGTCTACTGGAAGTAGTGTTCCTGTACACCAGTACTGAGTAAAGATTTTACTGATACTTTAACTGTTTTATATATGGGACCCTGATACAAACTTGGTGATTATTCTGAAGAACTGATACCCGGTTGTACTTTATTTACAGAGTACTGAAAATTTGGACGGAGGTCATGACACCCCATACTACAATTCTAACACGACTACTCCATGAAGAGGTTAGTGATGAGGATCCTGGTGAATTTATCGTAAGAGCATATATGAGTGGCCAGTGTATGACTTAAAGCCGGCAACACACAAGTTTATCAGAAGTAAGAGCAAGCGGCCAACACATAAGTTTTCTTGTTATACCTTGGGCTGACCACTGTCATGTTTTGGCCCACCCCTTCAGGTGGTCCATGTCCTCTCCATGTTGGACAATTTCAGGGGCTCAATCTTTTTTCCTATCACCCCTTAAGTGTCGCGGTTCTGGCACTCGGCAACATTAAGTCTTTGCCGAGTGCTGTAAGCCTGGCACTCGACAAACTCTCCGTTACTATTTTCTGTCTGTTCAGTTTACTTTTTTTTGTCGAGGGTGTAAAAGGCAATCGGCAAAGCATTTGCCGAGTGCCCGACAGAAAACACTCGACAAATAGCTCTTTGCCTTGAAAAAGTAGGCCGAGTGGCCTATGCCGTGGGTGGCACTCGGCAAACACTTTGTCGAGTGTTTTTAGCCTTTTGCCGAGTGCTCTTGGCACTCGGCAAACACGGGCATTCCGGTAGTGAGGCTGGAATATTTGTTCATAAACAGAACTTTTTTTTAATTGCTGGCATCACAAAAAAAGTGATACACGCTATGCGAGTGGTGACCTATAGCCCAGTGCTTAAGAATGGTATTCATGAAAACAAAATGAAGATAAGTATGGATAAATCAAACCGTATATATATTTCAGTAAACATCAACATTTAGAATATTAATTCAGTATAGCTTTGTTTTCTTCTGTCTTCCACTCTGGTGCTTACGGAGAAATTTGTCTTGAGAGGTTGCTTAATTAGTTTGCTAATTCTTGAAGACTTGCAAGGCTTGATCGGTTAATTACATTTATGGAGTGAGTCTGTACAATACCTCCTATCCGTTCATTAAACTGGGCACAATGATTCTTTCTACATTTGAAGTGCTGCTCGTCTAAAAATAATGTCTACTACTTTGGAGTCGCAGTGCTTCATGATGGTCTAGTCATGATAGATCGTAGCTATATGCTTCTTGATGGTCTATGTTACTTACGGGTCATAGTTACATGCTTCTTAATGGTTTATGCTACTTACAAGTCGTAGCCATATGCTTCATAATGATCTACTCGTCTTAACAGGTCGTATCCGGCCATATGCTTCTCTTGGATCATCATGCCATGGCAACTCGCTTGTCATGGATGATGTCGTTGAGGCAAAAATCGTATTGTCTTCGGCTGCGGCGTCGTGACGCGCCGCCGTGCCGGTGTCGCGACATATGCGAACCTTAGCGCGTCTCCCTCTCCTTCAGCGCGGCGTGTCATCGATCACTGCGCGGTCGCGTGTAGCTCGATCGGCGATGTCTGTGTACATATCATTTGGCTGCATGCAGTTCCATTCGGCGGCATATTGTTGGAGTTTCTGTTCCGGCCTCAGGACCTATTACGTACTACTGCATGATCAACTCAGACGTGCTTATTCCATATGCGTACAAGCTGCAGCACGTGTCTCCTCTCTTTTTTCTCCAACCGAAGCTGCCCGGCCGGTTGATCTTTATCTCAACAGTAGGCTGACTATTTATTTGCTCGTATGAATTTAGAGGAAAAATCCAACAAACATATGCTTAGGAGCACTTGTGGAAAAATAAGTGCTCGGCGCTAGGCCAGCGGTGCTTAGGCGCCTTTAAGCATTTTACTAAGCGATAGGAATTATATGTGTATTATCTGGCAAAGTAAAGTTGAAAGATAAAAAAAAACATAGCAATTATTGAGCTGACATAAAGGCCCATAAAATCTGTTAAGTTGGGCTTTAAAGGCCAGCAGCCCATTTTATGGTAACCCTAGATCCTTCACCTCAGCGTTGCTTCGTTGTCCTCCACGTCACGTTGAACTGTGCCTAGGCGGGTGCTTTTCCGCTTTTTTTTCACGGGGCACACCTGAGCGTTTTGCTAAGTGGCAGGTATTATTAATGTATTACGTAGCAAAATAAGTCAAAAAGAGAAAAAGAAAAGAAAAAAATACAGCAACCATTACGTTGCTACTCTTTCTGTTTTTAACTGATGTTGCCGTTAATTTTAAATATTAACTTTGATAACTTATTTTATTAAAAAAATTGTTCAAATATGTAAAATTTGTAGTTATAATTCAAATAACTTTAATTATAAATTAAACAATAATAAAAATATAATATTTATTAAAATTTTTTAAATAAAATAAATAATTAAAATTGATGTTTTAAGTCAACAGTGACGGAGGAAGTATACGATAGCCTCATCAAACCTATCGAGCTGGGCCGACTCAATGCAACTAAAGCCCCACAATCGGCTCTCATCCTATGTCATGCACTACCCAGCCCATTAGTCCTCCTCCCCACGTGAGAACAGCGTTAGCAAGAGCTTCTTCATGTTTCCGAACGCGAGGTCAGACCCGCTGCCACTGCTTCCTTCTTTCCCTGCCTTCTCTCGACTCAGGCAACGGAGAGGAGCAGCAGGCCGTAGAAGAGGTTGGAGCAAGCAGCAAGGACAGCAGAGCTCAGGGATGGCTGATCTCCCAACGCCTAGGGGCTGCCTACCCCAAGGCGAGGCAGAAGGCCTCACTACCAGAAACTGCATGTTTATCGAGTGCTACGTGATTTATCGAGTGCAATTATTTGAACACTCGGTAAATAACTTTTTATTGGAAGCTACGTGAAAAATACTCGGTAAAATAAACACACTCGGCAAACTTTTTTGTTTATCGAATATTTTTTTTACTCGACAAACAAAATATTTGCCGAGTGTTTTTGGTTTTGCACTCGGCAAATTTATATGTTTGTCGAGTGGTTTTTTCTGCACTCGACAAACAATCTTTGCCGAGTGTTTTTGTTTTACACTCGGCAAATTTGCATGTTTATCGAGTGTTTTTTTCTGCACTCGACAAATAATCTTTGCCGAGTGTTTTTGGTTTTACGCTCGGCAAACAAGAAACATTCAATTTTTCAAAGCATATTTTGAAGCAAGAAATTAATTTAAATGAAAAAGTTTTCAACTACAAAGTTGTATAACTTTTCAAGATCTACAATTTTTATTTTGATCATTTCTTCATTCGACGAAGCGATAGTAACATTGTTTATAAAATCTATATTTCTCATATAGTTTCATGAAACTGGAAGAAAGATATATAAGATTTTTGAACAATGTTACTATCACTATGTCGAATGAACAAATGACTAAAATAAAAATTGTAGATCTTAAAAAGTTATACAACTTTATAGTTGAACACTTTTTAATTTGAATTAATTTTCTGCTTCAAAATATGCTTTAAAAAATTGAGTCTTATTTGCTGAGTGTAAAACCAAAAACACTCGGCAAAGATTTTGTTTGCCGAGTAAAAAAAAAAACACTCGGCAAATACTTTGTTTGAAATTTGAATTTTTCAAACAACCTCGAATGGAGAAACAGCTAAAATAAAAGTTGTAGATCTCGAAAAATTATGAAACTTTGTATTGACAACTTTTTAATTTGAAACCATCTTGTTATTGAAAACTACGCTTGAATTTCTTAAATTTGAAATTCAAATTTTGTAAACGACTTCGGATAGAGAAACTACCAAAATGAAAGTTATAGATCTTGAAAAGTTATGAAACTTTGTAGTTGACAACTTTTTTATTTGAATTAGTTTAGGGCCTCAAACAAGCAATTTACACTCAGTTTAGTTTAATATGTGTGGAACCAAAATAGAATTTAAACACAAGTGACAGTGTGGTACAGTGGTTAGAGGGGGTGTGAGCGAGGGGGAGGTCATGGGTTTGAATCCGACCGGCTGCAACTAGCTGCTTTACAAAAAATGCTGTGACCGGCCAATGCGAAAAATATCGTAAACGACCGGTGGGGGCCTCTCCCGATTGAAACCGAGTGCACGACAAAAGGCACTCGGTCACAAATTAAGCCGAGTGAGTTTTGCCGAGGGTGGCACGCGGCAAACATTTTATCGAGTATTTTATAGGCTTTGCCAAGTGCGGCAAACATTCGGTTTCCGGTAGTGCCTTCGCCTAGCGCAAAATCGTGCGGATAAAGGTGAACATCTAGGAGCACCTTTTGTTTCACGGGCTGGCATAATGTTTTTCATAGACTAGAACAAGGGGCACAATTGCTGTGGATTGGCTATATTGTAGCCTCATGATTTTGGATAAATGGCTGAACATTTAGTCGAGCAATGCACAAATGACTCGTGCCGAAGGGTTTCTTACCTACTGTGTAAAACACCACTATGTAAATCCAAATGTTGTGGAAAGCAGGGTCGGCTAAGGCGCATGCCCTCACGAAAATTTTAGAGTGCCAGAAGGCTATAAAATTTACCACTGATGTGTAATCTAATCCTGTAAATAGCCAGTCTGCTACTGCTCAAATTTGTCCTACGTCAAGCAAGTATAATAAAGGTTAATGAATCAGGAATTTAGACTCCAAGCCAACCTTTCAACTACTTAGGTCTAACCTAAATTTTGCCACGATCAGCAAAACGTATATATTTTTCATCCTAACTTTATAGTACCAGGTTCTGGAGGTGGTTTATCGATCGACATGACAATGATGCATGGGTGTTTTTCTTTTTTATGTGGGCGTGCAAGCTGCTTGGTTCCCATTCATTTTTTCATCTAGTCATCCAACCATGCGGATGGGATCTGCTATTGCCTCGCCACGGGTCCAGAGTGGGTTTTATAAAGGATGCATGAGTTGTATAAAAAGGAAGGGAACAGAATGAAGGGGACGAAAACAGATGTAACAAACTCCAGCTAATCTTTCACCTCTGCCAATTCTGTCTACTGTTCTATTCTTCTGTTCTTCTTCCCCACGTCTCCTCCCTGGTTCTCATCCCTTCCATAAGACACTCTGCTAACACCTGATATCAGAGAACCCCATCATCAATCAGGCCATTGAAGAGCTGGCGAAGGTGTTGCGCAGTGACTTCGACAAGAGGCGTTCCACGGCCAGAAGTATCCTGGGACGAGCAGTTTGCAGCGGCTGAGCAGAAGCAAAATGCCCGTGTCTCCGCTCTCAAATCTGCAGCTGCTAACCTCGACAACTCCTTCTCGTCCTGGAAGCCAGAGATGGAAGTCGCCGTGTCCTCCCTCAAGCTCGACGTAGCGAAATTGAACAATCCTGGCAAGCACGACATGGAGTCCTCAGATTCGGTTGACAATTGTCTTGTCAACCGCCTGTACAGAGAGAGATGTGAGCCCGGTAACATCGGCCGCTTGCATAAATATATTTGCTCAGGTGGAAATAGCTCCTTTTTTGCAGGCCGACATTCTAAACCAACTGCCTGCATTAAATTCATTTTCTCAAGCAACGGTTTTAACCAACCGCATGCACCAATGCGAGGATCCACATGGGCTTCACTCACATGGGTATAGGTGGCCAATGGCTATGCTGGGCCAGCCCGACCTAGGCCCAGCCGGGCTCGTGCCTTCTCCAAGCAGCCCGGCACGACGAATTAAATAATCAGACCATACCATGTCGAGCCACCATCCTAGGCCCAGGCACGGCCCGCTGCTTTTATACAGACCATGCCGACCTGAGCCTAAAAGAAAAATCAACTTCATTTTTTCTCAAAAAATTACAAGAAAATAATTATATAATACTTAAAATATTAAATTTTAAACATAAATTGGTCCAATTGCATGTATTAATGTTAAATTTTAAATAAAGTCTCACGAGCCTACCGGTCCGTGCCGTGCATAACGGGCTATGCGGGCTAAGCGTCGTGCCTAGTCGTGCTGCCCTACACGGGCACGCCATGCCAACGGGCCAGCACTAGGCACATGCATGACCCGTGTCGTACTTTGGGCCGACTCAGCCTGGCTTCCCATCGTGTCCGGCTATGCTCGTGCTGGGCCAAAATGGTTGGGCCTCATACCGGCCCATTTGGCCCTACCCACTTGGCCAGATATACACATGGGCTCCGTGCCTGTCCGTTTTGTGGACGCTGATCCTTGTTGTCCCTGATCTTCTTAGTGCTGAGGGTATCAGTAGGATGTCACCATGTTGGTTACTTCCTGAAGCTTCTAGCCTGCGCGAGCTGCTCTCCTCCCTAATCGCATGTATAGAGCTTTGTCTGAGAAGGGAGATGGCAGCCTGTTGTGAGTGTTAAAATGAGCATGCTGGGCCATTGGGGCTTGGTGCTCTTCAGCCAAGGACGGAAAGAGAGATGGGATTGCTGTCTGCATGCGTGATAGAGGAGGAGATTCGACCCAATCATTCGCTCCCGGGAGAAAAAACTTTAGAACTTTATAAGACTTGGTTGATTTGGATTTGAAACAAATTGTGATATGATTGAGCCAACACCCAACATTTGAATTTCTAAGAGAAAATGTGGAACTCAACACTGAGTTTATTGGTTACGAGAATTCAGGCTGTTATAGTTCATAAATGTTGAAGAGGGTTAGAGCAAGCATGACTCAAGATTCTATACCTTTCATCGTTAAAAATATCATTTTTTTTGTCTGGTGCTTGCTGTTACATGTATCATCAAAACATCATGGCGTGGGTAACAATAGCCAATTTCATTTTATTATTACTTGTTTTCAGTTTGGCAGTTTTAGCGAAGTACTTCTTTCCACATCATTGTATCTCATTACACTATGTACAAGCAGCCATTTTTGTTCTGTACTGACACAAAAAAGTATTGCGGTCAGCAACTAGGATTCTTGTTCTACATCTGCTTGGCAACTTCTTGTTTTTAGCATATTTACTCCATTTACATTTTTCAATATTTTATCATCACAGGGAAGCTAATAGGCATAGACATGCATACAGCATCAAAACTTTGCGCGAGTGGAGATTTTCTTTATTATTGAAGTTTCTTGTTTTCATCCTGCTTTTGATCAAATACATTGAAAGCTGGAAGAATACATCATTAAAATCGCACACACGGTGACTATATGTCGAATAATTGAACCGTTGTTTTTGTATTTTAACTTTAGAACGCAACAGGTGTAAGTTACAACAGATCAAACTCAAAATTTATTACATTAGTGCACATTTATTTAGTTACTGCCTTGCACTCTATCACATGACATCATGTGCGCTTGCATTCTCTGAGCAGTCTCCCTTGTTGTCTGCTTCAGAGTTTTCCTTTCCACATGGGGCATGCTTTAACTTGCAGTACCCCCATCATGTATGGTATTTTGCCTAGTGGTTGGTCCTTGTTTTCGGTTTGGCTATTTTAGGTAAGTAATTCTATCCATATCACTGTATATTGTTTCATTCTATCTGTAAGGAACCATTTTTTTTTCTCTATTGATACAAACAAGCAAAAATCTGCTGTCAATGACTAAGATTTTCTCTGTTCCCCAGCATGTCCTTGGTGCGCTCTTATTTTGGCATATGTCTTCACTTCAACATTTATTTTATTTATTTATTTTATCTTCTCAGGAAGCTGATAGGCATAGACATGCAAGGAGCATCAAAACCGTGAGTGACTTGACAGTTTTAGCTGTGGAAGTTTCCATTTTGAACCTTGTTTTGGTCCAATTTTTTTCGAGCTCAAGGTGTGCATTGCGAGAAACATATGCAGGGTGTAAATATCAAATACTAGAACCTTTGTTTTTGGTATTTTAACTTAGAACCCAAGTACAGGTATTACCTTACAGCAGAAAACAAATGGTTTAGTCCTTTATTATTTATTTATATTAGTTACTCTCCCACACACTATCAAATGCCATCTTTTGTGCTCGCATTCTCTGAGCTGCCTCCCTTGTTTTGGACTTCAGAGTTTTCCTTCTCCACAGGGGGACACTTGAACTTGCAGTACCCTCGTAATGGTTGCCCTGCCCAAGGAAGTCATAGAAGGGTATCTTCTCTGCACCAGCATTGTTGTTGGCCCTTATGATAAGAGGTGATTTGCGTGCCCTTTTCTTATGGATACGACAAACGACCCAAGAGCTATCAGGGTTCAACATGATGTTCGCATTTTCAATGCTTGGAGCAGTGGCAGAAAATGTGACAGATGGGTCTTCATGTTCCTGCAGATTGTGCAAAATTTGGATGCAATGAAGTCATTAGAGGCGAAACAAAGAGATGTAGAGACCATAAAACTATCAAAAGCAATGAAAGAGGACCTAATTAACTGTTAATGGAACCTTATAAAATATTGCAATTAGTGTTGAAATCAAATAACATTGTCATATACTGCCAAACATACCACAAAAAATGAGAAGAATGCATGTGTCTGATTGGTAGTAATTGGGGTTTCTGAGAGCGACTACCAGTGGTGTGAAACTTACAGGAGAAATGATTATTTGCTGATAGTGTGAAGTGATTCTCCAAAATAAACTAAAAGGGTAGTTGAATGTAGCTTCTCCTAATTCGGTAAAGTGGGCTTCTATATATGTTCTAAAAGTTTATCCTAGAGAATCACTTTAAATCGTATAACGATTTCTCATGAAATCATTTCCAGAGAAGCTCTTCTAAAGGGACCTGATCTCCAATACCGACAACTAGTGAGATATAAAAAGCATCCAAAATCCATCAAATAGGGAATGCTCATCTGTGCATATGGCGACAATTATGACCATTATTCACTTCCTAAAAGGATTACAATATCTTACTGAACTATGCTAATAGGACAGCCCTTGGCACCACAATTAGATTTGAATCTCAGGAGAATTTTACCTATGACCCTGAAGAAACTATGTGGATATGTACTGTAAATAGAACATTCTTATCTCATGAATTAACATGTAGTATCTACAGAATTGTGGCTTCATCATCCTTCTAACCTCACAAGTACTTGAATACCAACATATGGACAAAAGAACCCCAGAAGATAATAATAGTATTGCTACTTTCCCAGAAGGACACAAAGAAAATTCACATGCAGATCAAATAAACTACCTACGCAGATAAATGAAAAAAGGCACATGAACAAAAATGAATAATTAAACTACCTTCACAATGCCATTTAATTGCCCTGAGTTATTGTTCGTGCAGGGCATCATCACACAGTAGGGGCTGAGACCACGACCAGCAAGGCTGTACTCCCGCATCACCCAATCTGTACGCTCGCCAGATGGTGGCTTTCCATGGTAGAACACCAGTGTTCTTTTTATCCCTACCATCAATGGAACTCCACTCACACTAGTGCAAAATATGGGAACTTCCTTGCCTGAAGCCCTCCAGTATCCATCCTTGGCCGCACGCTTCCATCTAGTGCCATTTTCTGACCTCAGAATCCTATGGTAAAAAAAGATTTTTTCCAAACCGGTCTCTACAAAAAAAAAAAGAAAGCAATCCGTAATTTTATAGCCATCCATGGGGGATGGTATTGCTTTGAATAAATACAGGTACCCTTCTCTGTCTTTTTTATGTAACGTCAACAAATTTAAAACGGAGAGAGTTTGCATGAACCGCACCTGGCACGAGATCCGATGGGTGGTGATCTAAGATGTCCCTGTCAGCTATGATGGCTGACGGAAGCTGGCAATTCACAGCACGACAACGAAGGTAGCGTACCACTATTTCCTGGTCAGTAGGGTTGAACTTGTATCCTTGTGCCAAAGGGATGGTGGCTCCGCTTGCTAGTGGTATGGATGCAGCCATGGATCAGGAGTGGTGTGTGTCTAGGTGAATTTAATTCGGAGATTGATTTGGATCTGATGAGTACAACAATATGTGGTAGGCATTTATAGGGGAAACTTGAGTGTTACATAAAGTAAGAGATGTCCCTTCCCTCATGTATTTCTTGTTATGCACTTTTCCCTTGTCCTGCTGAAATAACATATATGACAAATTGCTCATCTCTATCTCTCTATCTCTCTATCTTTCTATTTGTACTTATATACGTTTCCACTTTTATTATACTAATGCTAGTTTCATGTGATGCTTTCTGTTTGAGTTTGTAATTTTCTGTTGCAGGTGTGGCAATGAAAAAGTGAGCCTGGACAGAAAATTCCTATTACTATTTTATACAGAACGATCCATCATTTTATTCTTATGTAGTTGCTTTTACTGAAATTCTATGGCACAAAGAGTTGCAGCCACGGATGCATCATTTTATTCTTATGTAGTTATCGTGAGTGAGACTCAAGCTGTCCTATTATCTTTGAAATATCATTTTGTTTTCTCCAGCGCTTGGTGTTTCAGGTGTGAGGATTGACAGCAATAATATCATGACGTGGATAAAAAATATCAGTTCCCCTTTGTTATTCCTTGTTTTCAGTTTGGCGATTTTAGTAAAGTACTTTCCACATCATTCTATGTCATTTCCCTATCTACAAGAAGCATTTTTTGTTCTCTATTGACACAAACAAACAAAGCTTTGCTGTCAATGACTAGGATTTCTGTGTTCTCATGCATGCGCTTGCTGTGTTCTTATTTCGGCATATTTTTTCAATCCATTATTTTTATTTTCTCTGTGTTCAGGCGTGAGCATCCAAATAGCATCAAAGCTGTGGGTGAGTAAGACTTTTGCTTGTTGAAGTTTTTTGTTTTGTTCCTGCCCATCTTTAATTTATATATTTCAGTAGTTACTGCATATTTATTGATTTTCAGTAAATTAATTGCAGTAAATTGCAACAGTGTAAAATATGACCAGAAGTATACTAAATGATTTTTCAAACTTAAATTTACATAATTACTTAATGCATTTTAGTAATTCATGTTGAATAAATAGTTCCTCGGTACTTTTGAAATCACTTTTAGTCAAAAAGGTTTCTTGCATGTTGTTAGCACTGCAGAAATTATTTGACCTAATATATAAAGGTAAAATGCCTTTGGTCTACTTTAATTTCTCATATGCCACTTAATTACTTAGAACTTTAGTTTAATTTACTGAATAGATTACATTTAATGAATATTAAAAAGTATTTTGCTCCACTTGTGTCCAGTAAATTATATCAACTTATTTTGGTTATTTCAACTTGACAACTTTGAGCATCAGGTCATTTTCCCTCCCATTTTAATGCATCCAGGCATGGCATTTCATTCAATAGGAACTGACGTTGAAGGCGAGCCAGCTGAGCTTATTATTGGGATCTCTCTTCTAGTGTTAATCACTCTCTTAGTTGTGCTAACACTCCTGAAGACCAAGGCAAGCCCCTGTGCCTATCACTCTTTTGAAAATAATCACTCTTTTGAAAATATTTTATTTTCTCTCACAAATATTATATGGAATCATGATATATGAATTAAGTCATATGATTTGGTTTGACACGCCTAGTTGTATTATCATTAGGATTCCTATGGGTTTACAGTCTAAATTAATTTTGATGACTTGATATGAGCAACAATCATTGTGGAAGTTGAAGGCTACTCTAAAAAATTGCTGAAGTAGATGGATAATTACTAACTAAAACATAAGTAATCAGTATAGATACATAGAACTGTTATATTTCTTCATATAACAAATATTCATAAGCAAGGGATTAGCATGTTTACATCATGAAAACACAAACACAACTTTCTAGTCTTGAGAGCTACAAGCATTGTGGAAGGTGAAGAGTACTCTGAAAAATTACTGAAGCAGATGGATAATTACTGAACTGAAACAAAGAGCACACATATGGATAATTATTGAACTAAAACAGAAGTAATCAATATATACGGACATAACTGTTAGATTCTAACACATCACAAATATACATAAGCTGATGATCAGCATGTTTACATCATAAAAACACAAAACATAACTTTCTAGTCATGAGAGCAACCCTAGCTTTCTAGTATCAAGAACTATCCCACGTGGAAGTTGAAGAGTACTTCTCGTGTGCTGTGGGAATGGCCTCCGAGCCTCGTTCAGCTTGTGCACTAACATGTAGTGAAGATACTCCACTTGATACTCGCAACCACGAATCTATACAAAACAAAATCTCACTTATACATGCAACAGGAAAAACATAAGTTACAAAAAAGTACACTAACCTTTTCAATTGAAATGTCATTGATATGAGCATCTGTGTTATAATGCTCAATGAATTTCAGGCAATAGAATGCACAATCATTACCAATGCTTTGATAAGCAATAAGAATATATGGTAAAGTCCACTCGCTGATGTCCGAGAACCTAGAATCTGTAAACATCTTAAAAATCTCCTTAGACCATATCGTAGACATAGACAAATATTTTCATGAAATCTATGCTTGTCTACATGCGGCTCTCATGCTAGGGGTTCCAAAATATCAATTTGATTATGACATATGTTAATGCAATACACTGTCCAATAAGTGCCACTGTGGATAGGTATGAATATCTGTAGTACAAAGAATTAATTAGATGAAAAAGGCATGACAGAAAAAAATGTTTGCAAATTAACATTAAATTACATATAAACAATAACTTACAACAGTGACATGAAGTACTTCATCAAAAGTATAACGTTGTTCTAGAAAGGAATCACATGATCAGCACTTCCAAGAGCAAAGTAATCCCCTAAAAGGATTGCAGTCTGCATAACAATCCAACAAACAAATGGTAAAATTACTGAACAATGTGAAAGTTACTGAACAATGCAATAATTACTGGACTACAAGAATAAAATTACTGAACAATGTGAAAATTACCGCAAAATGTGATAATTACTAGACTACAAGAAAGAAATTACTGA